>JAPYZU010000719.1:0-23531 GCA_030523005.1 Tryphoninae sp. B BG-2022a
CGGCAAATGAATCATACAAATTATTGAACTAATCTACACATTGAAAAAACGAATTTACGATTTTTGTTCTATATATATAGAAGCTGTTCCCTGATTTCGAGTGGGGAATTCCTATATGCGGAATTTTTCGGGTGGGGTGTACTCCACACCCATCACACGTCTTCCGCCGGCCCTGTCGGCTGGTATACTTAAACTTTAGGGGAAGGGCAATAACGTCTACCTATAAAGTAAAAATGGGGGGAAAATGTAACGTGGGATTTTGGGAAACACTCTACCCCCCTTTGAGATACAATCGACGAAAGAAAACGCGCCGGGTCATATTGACCCGAAATGCAATCTAAGGGTCTAAACGCTTTATATATTTTACTCTTTTTCATCGAAGAAGCAATTGACAAAAACTATTTAGAGACAAGACCCCCAAAACTTGAGGAAGTAATAATGAACAATCAAGCTCAATGACTGTATTGCATCAGCAAAATAAGCCATACAGCCAACTACTGGATTTTTTCTGAATGACCTAGAAATCAGCAGCCTCGAACACGATGCTTCACTGCGTCCTCTTATTAGGCCAAGCAAATAAACTTTTTGCTAAACGCTCAAATTTCGCATACAAGAAGTACGTATCAATGCCTACTATCTCGCACAGAGTCTGGTCTACAACTTTAAGAATGGCGGAGTTATACATTTTTGAAAAAAGCGTGTTTTTCTTGGTTCTATCAGCGAATCTCCCTTAATGGTTGACCGATTGGCTTTTTTCAACGCTCATTTTATGCGTATTCCAATCACCTACAATTCGTCCATTGGGACCAAACGGATTCCTTCATTACTTTGTGTTTTATAAGCAAAAAACAAAAAAATGTGTTTTTTTCAGTATTTTGTTAATAACAAAAAATAAAATGGGAATCAGGAGTCGAAAAGTAGTCAGTTATGATCGGGAGGCTGTTCTGCGTCTGATGGCACTCGTCGTTATCGGGTGCTATTTTCGTCAAAAACTGGTGATTTTAGAGCTCTATTGCTTGGACTATATTGGTAAAAGCATCATTATTAGTGTTTCTTTAATCCTTTGAGACCTGAGTACTTTCAAGCTTATGTGGTCCGCAGACGCATAGGCCGACGCATATATGCGTCCTTAGAGCTCAAAGGGTTAATATACAGAATGTTAAATTGTGTATTTGTAGTATAAATTTCAGCTCTATAAAAAAAATTTGCTAAATATCAGCCGAAGACAAGGCTGATAACTGGGTTTATATATATTTTCTACGACTTAACACGTTTTTTTGACAGAAAGTTTGCCAAAAAACGATAAAGAACATCTATCTTGCGAAAATAAACGCATAAAATATTGCCCATCCGAAACGTATAAAATATATACCTGGACAAAGGGACTTAGCACTATGCTAAAACTGCTTTCCACTATACTAACAATAAGAAGGTAAGACATGACACGGTTACGTACGTCTCGGTTGCACTATAGCAAACAACATTTTTTTTCTCGGCGTTTGAACGTTTAGTGTATTGAAACTTTATCTACTGATTAATGGGAAATCAAAGATTTCAGTTAATTAATTTCGTATAGAGGTAAATCACTTGCTCACTATTGCCACGCATAGAAAGCTGAAAAAAGTTGACTAGTGGAACAGGTCTAGGAACTGGGTGCATTCACCTATATCTTTTCCCCTAACTGGTCAATAAAATACAACGTTTTGTCTTTAAAGATCCTCTTTGTATGATTACGTGTTGCATTGATAATTTGAACTTTGAAAGTAGTCTCTGATAAAACCAATTTTTTTTGTTCGGTGGAATTTCTTCATGCGCTGCAAACTTTTGCAGCCAATAATTAGGAGAATACTGCATGAACGAGCTGTTAATAATGAAGTGGACGTGTTTGTGACACCTGTTGTTGAATGAGAAATGCACGTATGCACGTTTGGTACATCCGGAGACAAGAACTTTCTTGCCTCATACTAAGATAAAAAAACATATCTTTGGAAAATGCTGATATGGAGATATAAATACGTTTCCATTGTACATTACTTAGTTTGTTTGTTTGATTGTATGATGAAATGTTCACTATCTTCATACGGAGATTATGTGTATTTACTTGTAACATCAGGTAAACTCCGTGTAATGTTAATAGCCGCCTAGATATTCATCAAATTCGGGTAGTTGTATTTTCGAGTTGGTATCATATTTTCAGGACATCCGATGTAATTGTTCACTGCTGTTGCAACCGTATGGGTAGTCCTGGATGTAACGGCATCAACGAGACAAGTTGGAACGGTATTTTGATTTGCACATTATAATATACATATTAGTATCGAAGAACGGGCAAGCAGCGATTCTTCGATCATTATTATTGTCTCAGTGATTCAATAATAGTGGTTCCAATTGCTATTTTATGAGATCATAGAATCTCGAAGATATGATCACGTTCATCTATTAGAAGATGGTTCACTATAAAAAGTATGATTCAAATATAGTGGGAGACATATACGAAGATTCATTGCAGTATACATACGTTATGTCTGAAAAATTTTCTTAACATTTTGGAGAAATTATTCGTAAACCTCATTCCTTTACCATATCTGAATCCGTGTATGGTTCGAAAATAGTATCATGCTCATCCAACTCTGTATCGAACACGATATTCTCGTCCATTCTCATCATAAACGTATCCATGCACGATATAAATATACTCTTTCTGTACTCCGGCCACGATTTGAACATCTTGAATAAGTTCATAATTTCTGGAGGTTGCAATTCGCCGAATTCTGTGAATATATTATATCCCTCGAGTATTAGACGACGTCCAGAACCGGGTATCCAATGTCTACAATAGAATGAAAAATTTATGTGAAAAAAAGATAAATATTACAAGATTCGGACGAATAGAATTTTAACTTATCATGCTTTGCAAGCTTACTCCAAAGCAGGTATGACTTTGTTACGTCTTGACCTCAAGTGATAATTGACAAAATAATAAAACGGTATGATATCGTTTTGTGTAAAACCATCCGTGAATAGATCAGGTTTTGCCTCGATTTCAATGACGTACATTAACAGGTCATTTTTCTTAGTAATGTCCTGTACGCAAGCTATCCGTGCCCCCACTCTTGGTTTCCTATAGGGTGGATAAAATGCAGATCTTGGCAACGACCCGAGAAGTCGACATTTGAACAATGTTTGAAATACAATAACATTTGATCGGTAGAGATGGTAGTTTTTGTTGGTACAAGTCAATACCTGCAATTAACGAACATGTGAGAAATAAAGATATATAAATAATATGCCATTCGATTTGTAACTCTATTTTGTATAATTATGAATACCAACCCCCCATAATCCTGGTGATACAGCAATGTTAAGTACTACTCTTCCATACAAGTTGAACCCATAGTTAAATATTACTGAATGTAGTATGCGTTGTATTAAATCAAAACTTTCCAATGAGCCTATTATTTTGATAAATGGCTTTCCCTCCCACTTTTGCATTTTGGGGTTGTCCAGGTACTCTGCCATGTTTTTCGTGTTTTTTTTCGCGTCTATATAGCAGGTATTCATCAAAGTATAAAAGTCTGCCATTCTAATATGAACTCGATTGTGATATTGCTGCGCTAACATATTAAGATTAGGTATGAACTTAGTGATTCCTTCAAATACATAGATAGAACGAATATTTGCGTCGAGCAACTTTTTGGTTACAATCCCTATGCCTGCATTCACCTCTACCACATAGGACGCGTTGATATTACAATCCCTAGTGATGAAGGAGGCAAATTGTTTTGCTGCTTGCTCATCAATAAGATACAATGTTTTCCCTTTCGAGATTCTCTTTAAACGTTCAGATGATATTATTTTAATCGCACTGGACATGTTTGATAAAACAGTGCCACCTCTATTGTTTTGACCATCCTGTGGTTTTTCTTGATTTGTCCCAAATTTTCGTAACTGATGATTAGGGAAACATCGTATGCACAAACTGTGGGCAACAAATCTCAATCTTAGAGACATGTCATAAAGATTCCTCTTTATCAATGAATTGGATGTAAAACATCTGAAATGCAAATGATTTTTAATTGAATCACTTAGAATGTAGGAGTAATAAACTAACTTGGAAGATAATTCTAGAGTAAGTGACAGAGGACTCATGGAAGTGTGATGTTTATTATGCTAGTTCCAGACTCACACCATAAACAATTATAAGAGAGCGTTAACACAAGTGTGAATGATTTTCACGTCTGTTCACAGGATTCTCATGGGGAGCCATTTGCATGGCGCAGCATTCGCAGTGTCAATTTGGGCTGTGTTGCAACACTTTATGTTGTGAGTCTGGAAAGAGCATTATGAAAAATGTAGAAAACAATTGTAACCTATAATGTTCATCTTCTCCTTCCTTTTATCATATTGTTCTGTTCTACAAATACATTGAATTAATAATCATCTAAATTTATCTGAAAATTAATTCGAGATAATTGAACACTGTTGCATCGTCATAACTGTTGATGTATCATGGATCTGAATTAGTGAGCAAATATTATAAGCTTTTTTATTATTTTTATTCTTTCAGCATTATTTGGCACACTGGCATCAACACCAATCCTGGTAAAATTGCATTACCACAATGCTACAATGTTGAAAGTAGTATCACGCGCGGTATTACCAATAGGTATTTAACAATTCACAGGGTATCTTTTGTTAGAGATGCTTACAAATCAGTGTAAATGTCAACTTACTAATTTCATTATAGAAGTACTTTCATGGTATCTTATAAATGAAACAGGCCATCCATTGTGATAACGTGACTACCAAAGGTTATAGGGCGTCTTGTATTAAATTATTAAACAAACAATGATTTCGGTGTTACCTTATTAGGCAGTCCTTAGAAATTTCATTTTGTAGGTTAAGTTATAATGAAGAAAATACGTTTTTTGTTAGTACCGTTTCTATCCCCCCGTTCGGCATTTTATTCTACATACGAAAAAAATCTTTAAAAAAGTCAAAGTCGGACCCCCGTGAAGTTGGCTGGCCAAATTGCACTTTATGCTTTGTACTTTTTTTATATCGTTAGATGGTCGTTAGCTAGCGTTAGGTAGTCTAACTAAAACGTTAGGTAGTCAATAGTTTTTTCAAAAAAAAAAAAAAAAAAAAAAAAAATGTATGTGTATTTGGCTTAAAATTTTTTTTTTTCCTTTATTTATCTTTTCAAGATTCTCGAATGATGCGTAATCGTTAGGTGGTCATGAATATACCAATTAAAACGTTAGGTAGTCAACCATTTCTTTGCAAATCCAAAATATCAATTTTGCGAATTATGCATGCGTGACGCATGCGTAAACGCTTGATCCCCGACTTGTCAGGTGCAATCAAGAATCAAGATGGCTCCCTCATTCTCATGCGCGGTTTAATTATACTACCTAACGCTACTTAATTAACAACCATGTAACGATATAAAAAAAGTCAATTAATAAAGTGCAAGTTGACTGGCCAACTTCACGGGGGTGTTTTCCAATGCAGCCAGTACTGGAAAAAAATCGATTTTTCTTCCATTTTTGGTTACATTTAATGTTGCAAAATTTTGTATTCACCATAAATGGGTAAATAAATAATTGAATCGTAGAAAGAAATGTTGTAAAACTAATTCAGAAATTGTTCAAATTTTCTTAACGTTTTTTTTTTTCTTAAAAAGAACATTAGGAGGAAATTTACGACCCAGTGTACAGGCGGTGTCCCAAAATCAAGTGTTCAAACGATTCAAACGAAGGAGTAAAGAACAAAAAAGAACAATATTTTAATAAGAAAATATTATATATTTGGATATACCTTAGATGCATTTTGTACTCACACATATTTCAGATATATCCTTATATGTATTGAAGGTATCTTTTTTGTTTGTATTGGATCTTCCTACAAAAAGAAAACAAAAGAAATTATATCCATCACTGACGCTCTCCATAGTTGATACGAAGCTGAAGATTCCTCGAAATGTCCGACAACTTATCGAATTGTTACCTCACATTCGAGCCATGACTCATTTCTGCTCTCTGAAATTATTTTTTGCAAATTAGGTTATCATTCATATGAAATAATGTTCATGTTCGTATTACATTATTAGTGGATCAAGGGAAATTACATTACGTGGCATTGTTGATAATTACTATCCCTTTTTGATTATCCTTTTCTCATCATCGAAACTGATAAATTGATTACAAACGATTAAAAAATATATTATCTACGGTAAGTGGCTTCCATTGAATTTCCTAGTTTACCAGCAGTTCCAATCTGTCAGTTGTGAAAGTATTTGGATATTGAAATTTTTCTGAAACATTGACCACAGCGATAAATAGTTATTCTAAACGTTTTTAGTAATTGCGATCAATTGAAGTTTAAGAAAGTGTTCGTGGATAAATTAAATAAATTTAATAAGAATATTAAATAAGATATTTTATTTAGAAACAGTTGGCCTGACCGATTAGCACACCCAGATTATTGCACGACCTTAACAGCGTTTGTCGACTTATCTTCGTTTATTCGAAAGCTTGGATCGCTTCGTACTACTGCATTACCATTGCTAAATACTGACAAAATATCGCTTCCCGGATTGGAGTAGCGATGTAGTTGAGAAATTGGCCGCTATAAGCGTTGCTCGTCACATGTTGCTTGTCATGTAAATAATCGTGTATGGCATTCTAAACTGTCACACTTCGATATGCTGATTTGTGGATTATCGTTCATTTATTATTAATTCATAATTAATTTAAATACGTAAAACCAATTGTCGTAATAATCCATGTGATCCTTGACTCAGGGAAAATAATTTTAAGCGACAAGAGCGATATGCGTGTCATAAGATACGCATTCCATTTGCGTCGACAAAGATTGCTTAAAATAAATGAAGACCTTTTGTTATAATATTTCTGACCTTTAACCTTTGTCTCTGTGTATCGCAAATGGTTCAAGATAATACATACAAACGTTTAGTCCAACCACATTTTGGTACGAGCCAATTTGCAGTTTGCAATCAAAAGAACAGGCTGTGGATACAGGCTGGCTGTAAATCCAGAATGAATATATTTGCCAGAGATGATGGGCTACTCCATGACAACGACGTTATTTTGGCGAATGCCCCGAGCCCTGTTCCATCTGAAACGAGTCGCGAAGGTACATGTATAAACAAAGTACATATTTTAATTGTTGTGCCTTAACGAGCTATGTGCTTTGTAAGCAATAAGAATATAACATGTCTCCATTTCATAATATTTTAGGAACCAGGATGACAGGCACTGTATTTCTTATGGTGAATGCGACACTGGGGGCTGGTCTTATGAATTTCCCACAAGCTTTTGATAAAGCTGGAGGCATAGCATCGGCCACTATAGTACAACTGGGTTTTCTAGTCTTTATTACAACCGCTTTGGTAATTCTGGCTCATTGCAGCGATGTTACAAATACTGGAAATATGCAAGACACATTGGCTGGATTGTGGGGAAAAGAAGCTCTCTTTATCTGTGGTATATGCGTCACTATTTACAGCTTTGGATGCTGTCTGACATTTATCATAATAATCGGTGATCAATTTGATAGAGTGTTGGCAACGTACTATGGAATGGATTACTGTAATACATGGTAGGAAAAAAATAGTTACCTTCAACAATAGCATAATGGTAAACCAAAATTTGTATCCAATTTTTCAAAAACTCCTGAAATAGTATGAAAATGATACCTTTTGACATTAATTTATCACGCATATTAAAAATTGAATTGCCATGACTCATTTTATTATAATCTTGCAGGTACCTATCGAGAGCATTCATCACCAGTATAACTTGTGGGGTTTTTATATTACCTTTGTGTTTCTTCAAAAAGCTAGATGTACTGAGCTATGCAAGTTCGATTGGTTGCATCACAATATTTTATCTAATTTACACAGTCGTCAAGGAAAGTGCGAATACTGCTGATAGTACGCCAAAACTAACACAGATGTGGCCTAACAGTGTGACTCAAGCACTGCAAATTGTGCCAATAATATGTTTCGCTTATCAGGTAATTGCACATTCTCATTTCATTGCATTATATTTTCAAAATAGTTGTAGGATCTGTAATTAACTTGTTTTATTTGTTTATCACTATGAACTTCGCAGAGTCACATGACCGCTATACCGACGTATGCCTGCATGAAAGATCGAAATATCTGCAATTTCACTATATGTTCGGTGCTCAGCATGGCTATATGTTTCCTCGCTTACACGATTGTCGGAGTTTTTGGATATACGACTTTCGGCATGGGCAAAGTTCCCGAGGATATTCTTCAGGGTTACACGAATTCAAGTGTCGCGCTAACAGTTGCGGTAATCGCCGTTGCGGTAAAAAACTTCATGACTTATCCGATCGTACTGTTCTGTGGCCGTAACGCGCTCCTCGGTCTCTTTTGCGAAGATGCAGAGAGCAATGGTGTTGCAAGGCTTGTTGTGACATTCGCGTGGTTCGGCTTGTCGTTGTTGATCGCAATCATCGTACCCAACATCGGGCCAGTTATAAATTTATTGGGAACTCTGTCGGCAGCTTTCATCTTCGTATTTCCTGGCCTTTGTCTATTCCAGTGCACTCTTCTGAAAGATCCGGCATTGCACTTGAATAAAGATAGATTTCTCGTTATAACGGCTATACTGATAACTGCACTTGGAGGATTCGTTTGCGGTGTCGTTTTGGTCGAATCGTTACAAGATATTCTCTCAAAAAAACCGTCCGAACCTCCATTGGTTACCGGTTTCCGAGCCAATCTCGGTCAGAGTTTGTGCGTTTAAAAATATAGAAACTACAAATTGTTTCTTTTTTTTAATTTCTCTACTCACTAGCTGACTATATATATATTTTTTCTTACGATGCCACTGTGAAGAATTCGAAATCCTAAAAAGACTGAATATGTGCATAATACTCGATGGCGCGTTTTATCCCAACGAATTGCAATTAGTGATGGTTTTGTTGAACAGAAAAGATGCTTATATATATTTTTTTATCACGTCCTGTATACAATAAATAAAAGGCCTATAAATTCTTAAACTTTCCCAAGTTTTTCGTACATTTTCTTTCTCTGTTTTACCTGTCATTGTACAGAACAGTTGTGTCATCATGGTGTACTTGCGGATCTTGGCGAGGTCGGATTGTTCGTGAGATCGTGTAAGAGCAAACCCTCGAGATCGTGAATTTCGGTTATTATAGTTTTGCAGAAGAAGCATTCACGGCTGTTGAGAACGTGTCGATCAATGCAACCGCGACAAGACTGATGATTACACGGTTTGAACGTAACAGCGATCGGATAAGCGTAACAAATTGTACAGGTGTTGTCGTCGTCGGTCATCAATCTCGTTTCCGGTAACAATGCACGATTCTCATCCAAGTATTTGATCATATTTCGCACACGCGTGATTTCTTGCTCGCTAACGTCACCTTTGTCTAACGATGGAAAAGAAGAATGCGAGTGAAACATTGAAAGACGAACTTCAGCCGTGCAAAGGAATACCATTGATCTCATACTCACAATTCAAGAAAGTAAACGTTTTGATGTTCTTCATTATCGACTTTTTCGTCGTGCCCTCGCCCAAAACGAAATATAGCGAACTCAATTGAAAGCTCGGCTCCATTAGCAATGTCCTCGTTGTTTTTGGCGCTTCATCCGGCTCGTTTTCTGCAACGATACACTCGTCAATTATTTGAAACGATTAATGGGACAAAAACATGTTGAACGTGCAATATACTAACTGGGATCGACGGACATTTCCTCTTGCAAAAGAGCCAATAAAATACCAATTACGGCAGCCAGTATCGGAAAGTGATCAACGGTTTCCAAATCCGGTATGTCCAACAAGACTACGTGTTGAAACGAGCTTGTTTGTGAGCTCACGCGATTTAGTATTTGGCACAGCAACTGCATGATCGATGATGTTAAAATCGCGATCTATCACGACCGTAAAGTGCAGTATGTAAAGTTCACCGTCACACCCACCTGGCACAGTCTGACCAGTAAATTCTCACTGGAAAATTGTGACGGATCATTGAATATGGTTGGTGCTATCGTAGCAATCATCTCTATGACTCGCAATAATGATACAGCGAGATCGAAACAGGTAGCGCAGATCTTGAGCTGTCTCGATTCGATGAAAACTCGTTCGGGTCGTGACGATACGTTGTGTATCTCTTGAACCATGCCAATGAATTCGGAGAAAGCCCAGTTTAGTTGATTGAGTAAAGAGTTAAGAAACTTTGTCGTTGCTGATAGATTGCTCAGTAACACCTGTTTGACGTGATACTGATATATGGTTGATGGGCAGGGTTCTGAAAGATTATTAAAGTCGTTAAAAAACTGGATGCGTGCTTTCAAAGTAGACATAAAATAACATTAGAGCGGTTCATCAACTCACTAATTGGCTGCGTGATGGAATCTCGTTGCAACATCTTTGGTCCAACTTTTTTTGCGAGATGTGGACTCTTCTCGTATCGAAAAGCAAATCCATGTCCTTGCCAGAATCGAACCAATACCCAATTCGACTGTGCCCATGCTCGATTCTCATACGGCCTCAGAAGATTTGTGACGAAATTGAGGCGTGATTTTTTCGGTACTTGTTCGAGAGCCCGAAGAGTTAAGGAGTTTGATACGAAGCCGGCTAGGGTAAGGATCAACGTGTCTTTGGCGTTTGCGTGAACGATTCGTGGATCCAAGAAATGATCGCACAAAAATTGCGCAACTTCCAATAGCATTGTCTCGTAACCGGGAATCTTCTCGATCGGTGCTGTCGGATGAAGATGGCTTCGCAAACCTACGCACAAGTCTGAGAGCGCTTCCAGATAGAAATCCGGCACGAAGCTAAACATATTACCCTCTTGACTTGCTCGGCGTAATGTCGACGTAACGACTCGAAGAAGCCAAGCAATTTGCGTCTGTTTCTCCTCTGAATAAACTGCAGCACGTACCCACGCCATGTGTCTCGCTTGCTCCGTGAGTTTCGTATTGAAGACGCCAATCGTACGAACAAGTTCTTTCTGAATATTTTGCGCTTCCGGGTCTTTCGATTTTTTAATTAACTCCAAACGAGCTCTCGTTTCAGACAGACCCTTTACATATTCCGACATACTGTCGCGAAGCCCGGCCACTTTGGCAATTTGTTTCTTAGCCGCTGCATGATAAAACAGTATAATACCGTCGAGAAGTTCGAGCAGCGAGAGTTCTTCGTCAGCCGTACCGAGGCGAAGAGGAGAATTATCGTCACGATTGTACTGCGAATAACCGAGTCTTTCAAGTATCATGGGAACTGCCGGATCCGACGAATTCATGCTTATCAAACGTACGAAAGTCGGTATCTCGCTTATTCTCGCTGGTCCACCCATGAATGTATTCACGGTTTCTTGCGGCGGTTCCATACTCGCTATCACCTCGTGATCCGGTCCCAGATGATGAATCAAATCGCTCTTGAAAGTTTTGTTAAGATGTGATAATACTCCACCAAGTCTGTCGATACCCGAATAATTGATTGAAGAATCGTAGAATGATCTGTGAAATAAAAGAAGTTCAAAAGAATATTGTTTACGGGCAAAAACGAGGTCGTTAAAATGATTCAATGCATCGAACCTGCAGGGTATAAACACTGAGTCGCCAATTTCGGTCCAAAGAAGCTTAAACGCTCCAAGAAGTCGATGAAAGCAGCAAACTGTGATTGGTAATGGTGTCTAAAGAATCATCATCATATAGTTGAAAATCATAGTTTTATAAAGCTTAGTTGTCATTGCCGTTGGAATTATTTTATTCTTCTAAACAAATTATTCTCATTTTTTAGTCATTTCGCTTACCCGACTGGACAGCAAATTTTCTTGAAGAAATTTTCGGAATTTCCTAAGAAAGATAGTCCTCGAGGATGGTGAACGATGACTTCCATCGTTGTTGTCCAACAGAACTGTGAGCAGTTCAACTTGAAGACATTCCAATTCTACGTACCAAAAGGAACGTTTGTTGAATTCATTCTTTTTTTTTTTTGTAAATTGTTCAACGCTTATTTCATCGCGTCATATACGTATTGTTCGAGGTGAAGCGACAGGCACAAAATCATTCTGGCGTACCCAATATAGCGGTCTTGATTTCGTCGCACGCGTTCATGTAGCTTCCTCTGGATGTTTCTACGTTGACGTCGATCGGATTAGTTTCCCACCAAATTTTATCGACTATCTCGCTCAAGCCACGTTCATCGAGAGGCTTGACGTGAAGGAAATTGGCAAAACGCACACGATCGAAGAGTATGTATTGCAAGAGATGTTGCCTAGTTGTTGTGTGACGACAGAGATCGATAAGAGGAACAAGATTGTCGCATTGATCCGGATAAGCGAGCATGAGAGAAACGTGTCTAAAGGACGAGAGTAAAGAGACAACGGTATTTTCTAGGCAAGCTTCCATCTCGTGTTTTTCCATAAACATCCAAAATAGGTCCAGGCATGTCATGAGTTTCCAACGATCATTCACGGATGCCGTAATTTTTTGGATGAAAGGTATGAATAAAGCCTCGGTAATGTAAGGCATCGTCAAAAGAGGTCCAAGATGTCTGAGGATCAGCCTGCTCAGACACATCAGATAAGTCTCGGTGCTCATTGTTCTCTCATCGATTTTACCAGCTACGTGCAATTCGTCACTCGTTTCTCTGCTCGTCTTTACGATTGGTATGAGATTAGCTACCCACTCGAATACAACAGTTGCTTTGTGGAGCTGTTCGCTTGGCGGTGCTTGTGGCGTCTGATACCCTTTGACGGGATATTTCAAGGGTGTCGAGCCGAAATTCGCCATAAGATTTTCCGTAAATGCAAGGCTGACAGTGGGAAAATAAGCTGTTCCGACACCAGTTGTTATTTCATCGAAAGCCACACCGAGAGGTCTCCCATTACGGTAAAATGATATCGTCGCTTCGTCCATGTCCAATGTACAGCCAATGATATCGCCTGAGAGCCAAGGTTCGCCATACTTGTGAGTCGTGACATTCCATTTACGCACACGATTTCCATCATACGCATACGACGTTACAGTATCACCTGTTAACACCAATATCATTGAAGTTAGTATATATTTGTCACTTAGCGTACAGCAACTCGTATGCCCTTGGTAAACTGACCTACGCCAGATTCTTGACTAAATTTGCATTGAGCGGTTCCCCATCCTATTTGCATTACACCTTTGGAGCCCAATTGGACCTCATACATCCACTTGCCACTGTACAGAGCGATATTTGCTCTCATAGTACTGAAGTTACTTTGGGAATTGACACTGAGCCTGTCTGGTGACACAATAAAAAGACCATGATGGGTTGAAACATCGAATTTCACAATCTTAGGTCCTATTCTTCCAGGCCGTTCGTCCTCCTGTGTCTGCCCTCCTTCAAGCTCTCCCAGAGCTGCTTTTACATATGCCTCGGCTTGACTTAAAGTGTGGATTGTCCTAATAAATAATGGAATGTATATTCACAAACATCTCAGTTTGGAGTAAGAATTGTGGCTTAAAAATTTGATAATTAAGTTGCATCATGATTATCTGTATTGACTAATGTATGACTAATGTATATATAAGTATATATAGATATATGTATTAATAACTGGCAATTATTATCAGCATGTACTGAGATTTGTCACATAAGACTACTGATGAAATTTGCGAAAACAAAATTCAAACAATATCAAATAATAATATAGAAAAATTAAATTTCAATAGTAGATAATGTTTTATAATAGAGTTTGTTGGTGTTGTAATAAAATTTCTGTACCTTGTGTTGTGTTGTGTTCCGTAGATCTTTGACTTGGCGCCGTTGTGATTTTCAAATTGGTGAACGGAACCACGTCCGAAAACATTTCTCACAATCTCTTCGACTTCCATTTTGAACTATCGCAATTTAACTTGAAGAAGATTTGATTAATATCGCAGTCTATGTGACACTATAATTTTCTTGGTTAGTCGTGACTGCCGTTGGGGTTGCACGTCTCTGACCGTAGCAAGTGAGTATACGTTTTCCATGTTTTTCGAGGGTTGAAACGTAATAATCGTTGTGAAGCAAAAGATATTGGTATGTTTTTTTCGGAAACTTTGTTGATTTTTTATGAATTTACAGAGGAATTAAAAATTCATTCGGCGAGTTGACGGTTGCCGGAATAGAGGGTGTAAAGTCGCCATCTTTTTTTAACAACTTCGTATCCTCGGTGGGAGGGCGCTTATCGCTTATGTGCCTTATGTTTCCGCATCGCCATGACCTTTAGTTGGCTATACGCTTCACCAGATGCAGCGAACTTCCTGTAGTCTCAACAACCTTGATCTATAAATAGGTCAGGCGTGTGAAGCGACTTAATTCGATTAATGAAATAGAATGGACGATATTTTCTAGCTTTCGCACGCCCTTAGGGTAAAGTTACTTTCCATAAGCATTATATTTTGAGCTATTGATATTAAAGTTTCCAACATATTCCTAGGAATTGCAAAACATTCTTTAGAAAACAAAAGTTCGAGATTGTGCGCGCGCGCACAAATATGACAGATGTGCTAAATTGGAACTTTCAATCCGTAAGTCATAATTTAATTAATTAAAAACTATAATATCAATTCCCTCTATGATTAAGGTTCCTAGGAATCTCAAAAATCCTTCAGTTGCTCCCAATCCCTTCTGTGAAAAACAAATTGCCATCACAGCAAGGCAGGTTTTTTTTTCATTTTCAATAATACATTCTTGTGTACGCTATGATTTTTTGTCCATTTATTTTCCTTCACGAAACGAATACATTTTTTCAGTCCGGAACCTTTGGGAGCAGCAGCATCGCCTTGGATCACAAATAACAGGAATGTCCAGCTCTGGTATACGCGAACAATCCGCAGCGACGAGTTGCCTCTAGCGATTCCATTATATAGATGAACAACAAAAAAAAAAACGCTCGTGTCTGGAGTACAATTTAGCCATTCGACTCTCGTATACGACGTTCATCCACCACACGTCCCTAGTCTCTCCGTCACAAAGCGATGGTCTTTCTTCAAGGAAAAACCCTGCACGAAAGAGTCACATTAATGAAGTCGCTTCTTTCCTGCTTTTCTATCGTCACGATTATTGAAGAAGCTTTTTCAAACATTTCTTTTGCAGTCACGATTAATTATTAAGAGATATAAAGGTGGCTTCTCCGCACCACCGTGGACCGTATCAAGTTAATTCGTATATATTTCGTCGTAATATCCAAGTATATAATTTTAAAGAATAATCTTTGAAGAATATACGGATTTATGTTGGGTACATTTTCGTTATCGTTATATAGATGCTCATTGCGCATATATTATTATCATAGTAATATTTACGAATACAGTTTTGTCACGGGTTGTTGTCTTTCTTTTTTGTTTGTCTATTATTCATCGTCTTTGTGGATCGTAGAGAAAAAAACATTGGGTGATACACGGATAAGTTTATAAATTCTTTGCATTCACACCGAACGATCCAGTGGAGTTACGAGTTTACTTGTAGTACGGTATTGCCCATATTATTGTTTCCTCGGTCATGGCCGTTATCGACTAATCGGAAATGGTTCGAAACAACTGTACATTCATGTTTGTTTGCTTTGTTTGTTTGTTTCATTATTTGGATAGTATATCGAACATCAGCTTGTCGTAAATATCACCTGCACGTTCGTAAAACAACGTCTAAGGCGTGATTTACTCTCGCCTCATTGTATTATTACTATTCCATCTCGCTAATGCTAATCGTTTCATCGTTTCCATTAATATACGCGCTTGTAATTAGCAAAAATGTTGCTCATTCTTTCTCAACATAATACAAAAAAAAACAAAATGAAAAAACAAAACAGAAACTATAGAAATAAGAACCGAATGGTATGTTATAATATTTACGTAATAATGTTTCGCTGGAACAATTCGTGAAATCCTAACACACTGGTATTATATGCATACGCGTTTAAAGGAACATCGAACATGTTTTTTTTTCGCTTCTTTCCTACATACATCTTTTCTTACAAGCATCCAGTACTAATCTAATCGTAAGCGCCAATTCAACGTTAGAAGATTGTTTTCTTTTCTTTAAATCTTTGCGACAAGTCGCGATAAAAAATAAATTATACATCCCTCGTAAAAACTACAAATTCGTTTGGCCTACTATCTAATTATTTCCGAGTGTATTTTTTTGTTGTTGTTTTTGTTTTTACTTTTTCTTTCCATTTTGTTTCTTTTTTTATTTCTTTTCGATGCATCGTTCGAGACTTAATTTTCTCTCTATCTTCGTTTCAGATACACGTCCTGACACGCACGCAAACATACACGAAGACCCTGAGGCTCGCCGCAGCCTTCTATCCTTCGTCTCGTCTAGACCTTCTATTCCTCCTCGTATCATCCTCTATGATGACTAGAAACATCGTTTCGCGGGTCATTTTGGTAAAAAAATAACACAAGAGCGGAGCGTATTCTTTTCTTGTTAAAAAATAAACTCGTGCGGGAACTGGCGAATATATATTATTATTATTATAATATGTGCTTGGAAAGTCGGCGCATCGTTCCAAAACACCATGAACGTGAAATTGCACAGGAATAAAAATCCTGAAATCGCGCCCCGCTTCGCTCCGGCAAACATTTGCCCACAGTTCGCTAAATACGATTGGTATTAAAAAAGTGTTTATCTTCTTCATCTTTGTTTTTGCACTGGGCGGATTGGTCAATGGGGAAGTAACGAGAATAAGAGAGAAAAGTAAAAAATAATGTCTACCCTTGGAGCACCGAACGTTCCAGTGGATTTTCTCAACGGCGTTGATTCTTACACATCGCTTCAAGGAACCACGAAGAACGTTTGTGTATTTCGCGTGGACGGCCACGGGATAAAAAGCAACGGGAATATTCGCGTTGGAACGAAGCCTCGGGATTAAAAAGATCCTCGGTTACAAGTTCAGTTGGCCTGTTCCGCGCTATTCTGCACTTGTTGCTTCTCGATCTTGCGTGCAAGCTCGGGACTCATGTGACCGTGAGGCAAGGACTTTGGGAAGCAAGGTGTGGGCTTTCGTAGAATCGTTGGTTTGACCTTGACCTGAGGCTTGAAGGAAGACACCTGTTGCTGTTGCTGTTGGCTACCACCGGTCAGGCGCATATCGGCAAACTTGGCAACGATTTTAGGAGTGGACCGTGATGGCAGCGGTGACTTGAGGGAGGAACGATCGTTGGAGGATGTGATCTCACCAGTGCTGGTCGATCTAACGATTTCCGGTTCTCTATCCGGCTCACCGTCGACGTCGGTTTCAAGCCGAGCTTTTAGCTTCGTCGTCGCACCGCTATCGTTGCTCGTTTTTGTATTCTTCTTCAACGTACACTGATTCTGCTTGGCGAATCTCTCCGCAGCTGTACTCATATCCGGTGATTCAGGACCACCACCGGTCGGTGATTTAGCCGTCTCGACGCTTCGAGGACTTTGAAGCGGCGCTTCTTCATCCGAACTACTCAAACTATTGGACGAGGCTGATTTGTTGCTAGCGTCTTGTGCCGACAGTGGCAAATCCATCACAAGATCAGGAGTGTGCTTGGGTCGCATTTCACGAAATTCCTGAGACGACCTGAATGACTTTGGTGTCGGTGGGACAGGTGGCGTTAGATGAGTCTGGGACGTTGCTCGTCTCTGCCACAATTCTCGATTCGCTGAGAATGTTGTTTGTTCCTGAAGATCGTCCTCTTGAGAATTCAATGTGTTTATCTGTAACGAATTCATATGTTGACTTTGCTGTAACGATTCACCCATACTCTGGGATTTCCAGTGTTGCTTTCTTCCAGCTCCCCTTTTCATTCCCATGTCTAAGGACATGGACGAGTGACGATCGGGCTCGTCCTCTCTTCCATCCTCGCAGTCATCCTGATTCTCGTGCTCGCTGGTACCCGACAGCGAATCCAAAAAATCCGAGACGCTCTCGTCCTCGGCACCGTTGTCCACACTTTGGCAAATTTCCGTCCTCGTCGTCTCCGTATCGCGTTTCTCACTTTCCGGGCTCAATGTTTTTGTATGCCTGGACGACGAGCTCGTTGCTGTCGTTATCGTCGTCATCGTCGCATTTCCCATTGCCTGTTCCTTCGTTGTCGCGTTCGTTTCCTGAAATCATCCAAAGAGAAACAACGCCACGAGTGCCATGAGTCGTGGTTATCACGAATTCTTCAACAACAGGAATGATGGGGCAAAGGTTGAAGGGTCTGGTAGGACGAATTCATCTAGTTTTAGGAAATAAAAGAATTTTCTTTTTATCTTTGCGGGACACTTCCGTGATCGATGATTGTAATACAAACGTTACAACGTAACACTACTAATTAAATAAGATTATGAAAGATAGTCCAATTAATGAATATCAAATTATTATCAAAATATAAAAATTTCTCCATTTTCTGATTACTCCTAATGTTTTTGCCATTCAGGTGGAATAACTCTAAATAAGAAGAATACATTGGAGAGACAATCGATGAATGAAACGATATGGAAGGAAAAATAAACATTGTTAGTACAATGATGAATTCTGTAATGAGAATAACCAAAAGTTGGAAAACCCTGGAAAAGCGTACCCAATTTTATCGAAGAACGATTTGCCAGCTATACATAGTTATGAGGGGGAAATATAATAGATAATCCTGAGTAATGTACATGAGAGGTCGACATGCTGACCAACAATATACTGAACCAATGGCATGCACTTGACACACAGGCCAACGATATATAATAAATATGATAAATATTGTACGATTGATACAATATATATCTCAAACAATTCCAGATAAAACACCCCAACTGCCACGAGTATGGATAAAAAACTGTTCGTATAAAACTGAGACGATCTTAAATGGCCAACGAACAGAAAATTAATTGAAATTAGCGAGAGAAGAAATGAAACAATATTGGAAAATAGTTGAAATGTTGTAACCTTTGGAAATTAGATTATCTGGTGGTTTTTGTTTTCTCTTTAGTGATTTAATAGTTTTGATCGCAGCGATCGTGTATGAGGAAATTAGCGCGATAAAAATGGTGCGGGAGAGGAGGATGACTCGAGCAAACTTTAGGAAGCTTTACTCACCTAAGCACAGAGAGTCTCCGTTGGGTAAGACGCTCCCGGTGCATACGGCATTTCCTTCGGTATCGTCTACAGACTGAGATTGTTCTACGGGATTCTAGGATTCACAAACCAACTGAACCGTCAATGCGACACTCGTTGAACGACATATTGCGAGAAAGATAGGGGACGTAGGAAGAGTAACACAAAACAATAAAGTATACGTATAGTATAATGCGAAGAACAGTAATAAGAAGAGTCAAATAACGGTTAATGATTAATTCGATTTAAGAAACAAAACAAAAACTATACGAATAATCGAAAACGAAAGAAAGAAAAAACAAGAAGACAGAACCACACAACACTGGCAGCAGTTTTATCGAACAGTTTTTAGTCCGGCGAATCGTCGATCGTCACTATCGTATCGCGAGGAACTTTTGCACATCGACGAATAAGCTCTGAGTCTAAACGTATATCTGGAAAAACAGTAAGCAACCCAACCATTAAAAACATAGAGATTCGTTAAAATTGACAAACTGGGAGAGAACAAAACAAAAAAGAGAACGAGTAGTCATTTCTTTTTTTTTTTAAAGAAAGAGAAAAACAAAATTGTGAACAAAAACATAACGAGACAAACGTGAGGGTATTGCGGCGGTGTAGCACGAGGCAAGAGTCCGTAGGCACATGCAGCATCTGGCTTGTGTACAATTGTGTTTCTATCGTTTATTTACAAATAAAATTGAAAAAGAAGAAAAGTAGAAAATTTGTATTTTACAAAGAATTTACGTTCTATGTCGAAGTAAAATGTAAAACTTAAAGAAAAACCTCATTGTTCATCATCTCTCTCTCTCTCTCTCTCGCTCCATCGCTCTCTCACACTCTCTCTCTCTTTCTATTTGACGCAAATACCTGTAGTTATTCCACATAGTCTAACGCTGGACTAACTTGTTCAGCCATTCGTTGAATTTCTTGATTTTTAAACCGCAACTATCGGATCGTTTCATTTTTCATTTTAAGAATTCATCGTCGACGCTGTAATTTTTAACAAAGCAGTGCGTGTGTTGTGCAGCAGGTGCGTTATGAATATGCATTCGACGTATTCGCGAGATTCAGCGACGACCTCGACGAGTACAAACGCGATGCCGTTTTTCTTGCGAATCGTCGGGTTGAAAACGAGACAGCCATACAACAGCCATGCACCTGATATACTATAAAATGTATCACGTACACATAGTATATCCGGAAGTAAGGATGTCACCGAGCAAACATCGTACGCACAAACGCGAAACGACAGAAGCGACGGCGCGTGTACCGTCACGAAACAACGAGACGACAATAATTAAGAAAACAACAAAAAGAACAACTCAAACAACAGCCACAACGAATAACGGAGACGGAATGAATCAGTGCTATACAGTCGTTTCCAATACCTCTCGACTGATGATTGGTTGCGAGGACGTTACACAGGTCGCAGGATTTGCGACTACGCTCGAAATTATGACACCGCCACTTGTGCTCGTCACATCTGTGTGAGGGCCTGTTCCCGCAGTCGTTGACTCAGAAGCCACGATTCCCGTGGGCCATACGTTCGCGTTGTTCGTTGGTCCCATTAGTGGAGAATTGTTGCTCGAAAGTGCGCTGTCCGCTGAGCTCGAAGCTCGCCTTCTCATCGACTCTTCGCTCGACGACTTCAACAACTCTTTTTCACGATCCTCGTCTCTGAAAGAAAGCGATGGATGAAGAAATGTATGGGCGTATGGATGAATAAGATGGGCATTGATGGAGATGGGAAAAAAAAGAGAACGACTTGGATGTAGAGGAAGAATTGTTTCGTTGTTTGGTGTCTCGTCAACTCACTTGATTTTGAGCATGATATACTTGTCGGGAATGAGACCCTCGCGGCCGTTTAGAGAGCCTCTCCACCAATCGTAACTGACTTGCATAAAGAGCGTCAGAGTATCGCCTTTTTTGAAGCTCAATTCTCTCTCGGATCTCGCGTGGAAATCAAACTGTGCCGTTGCTTCGAGATTCTCGGACTCTGTCAGATTTCGAGAGAAAAATAAATTAACCGATACGACTAAAAGTTTTTGCATATTGATAAAAATTGAATGTGGCAGTTAGTTCGTTCGCTCACCATCTTCGGACGGATAAACTTCCGAGTCCATGTCTTCTTGCACTTGGTCCGTGGGTGAATCTCCGACATCTCTGCACAACGAGGATTCGTTTGTTTGTAAAATCTTTTGGTTAGATGTTTACATTGTTGATACGAACTTGAAGGGTTTTGTTATTACTCACACATCGTCGGGCTCTCTGCTAATATATTTCTCGTACTGTATTCCACCGATGTCCTCGGGAAATATCTCTTCGCAAAACGTTATTATGTTCTTGATCAAATCGTTAACCTGATTTTGATACTGAACCTGATCCTTGTCTTCGGGCACTGGTACAAGAGTGGGTCCGAAGCATATCGCCAGATTGTAAGGATCCATCATGTTCTCATCGGAGAACTCGGACAGACTAATTGAGCAAAAACATAGCAGTTAGCAAGAAAATATCTAGAGATCGGTCGCGTCTCGCAAATGGCACGGCAACTTTCTTTGATCCAGCGACTGTGAATTCAAAATACCCACTCGAGATGCCCTCGCGAATCTGACCAAGAATCGAGAGTATCGTCGATCGAAAATTGACCAAGAGCCGAGCCAAGGGCGATCAACCGTTTGGATCGAATCTGGTTCGCTAGGGCCTCGAGGGTGCACGGGGATTCTGGCAATTATTGGACACTTCCAATGTTAATCGCTTCACAATCAATGGATCAATGTCGATTCCCATCTATCTCGTAAACTTACTGATTGAGAAAAGCAAAAAGATAACGCATCACTATCACAACCGGTCTTGGAAGACTCGAGATGAGTTCCTTCATCTTGAGAACAAATTCTTGTTTCGATTCCAACTGCGCCAATTCCATAAGATGCTCGAAGTATATTATGGGAAATAATGGCTCGCGCAATTCGCGAAGATAGAGCTTGAAAACACCCGCAACGCTATTTATGTCGGAAGCGTCGGTAACATCGGCGAGTGGATCCTCGCCTCTCTCGAACCATTCGCGAAAATTATTTATCTCGACCTGCGAACCGGACACTCGGAAGATACCCTGATGATGAAGACCGTACAGATTGATCACTCTGATGCAACTCTTCATGATCAAAGGTATCTCCTTGTTTGTGCTCTCGAGATATTCCTCCAACGAGCCACCGAATAACTTTGGTTGACCATTCATCTGCAAGCGTCCAATGCGCTTCCGTCGTGCTTGCTTTTGCTTCGAGGTCGAGATCGATGGATTCGGCGATGAATTCGAGCCGTCTTGCAAACTTTGTCGTATGTATTCTTGTTTCGCATCTAGCCTCGCTATCCTCGACGTACCGAGCAGATATTCCCTGAATTTCTAAAGAGGATAAACGTAATACGATAACGTGATGAGAAAATTTGCAACAATCTAAGCTTTTTTCTCTTTTAAACTAGATTATTAATAATCCTAACCGTGAGGTAAAATTCTTCCGTCTCTTGTCTATCTGCTCTGAGTTTGATCTGCAGTGTTTCCGGTGGTCTCGACGTGGGCATCGCATTTTCACCAAAGTATCTCGAACAATCGTAGTCCTTTGCTGTCAGCATTTCCAGCAAACTTGCTTCAGCGGTTTCCAGGGTCTTCCATACTTCCTCTGATTCTGTTCTTAATGACGTCACCCTCTGTTGGAGTTGTGTCAGTCGTTGCTCCATTTCGGTGTGTAAGACTTTTTGCAATTCGGGCTCGGGTGTCTGGTGAATATTCAACAGTTTTCACATATTAAATTGACTTTAACGATTCGAGCTAAGAGAATGGACAAACTAATTACCATTTCTAAATTACAGGAAAAAGAAAGTTTTACCTCGTCACCGCGTTGACACTGAAACTCGAATTTTTTGGGAATCATGAAAGCGGCATGATGGGACTCGAGGAATCTTTGCTTGTCGGCTCTCGAGTCCAAAGAACCGACGCACGCCGCCAATTGCTCGGCTCCAGTTTGCAGCGAACGTTGTCTTCCCTCCTCTGCGCTGCAATGCATAAGCAATGCTCTGGCGATGCAATTGTGAAAGCCAAAGTCCATACACTGTACAAATAAAAGAAAAATTATGAACGTGTACTTGAAAATCTACAATAAAAAACGAAGAAGAAAAATATGAAGAAAGGAAGGAACTCACATCAATGAGATCCGACAGATCGTCGACAAAGTACTTGTGTATCGTCGTGTTGGAAGCTTCCAAGCAGAGTATATATTCGTTTCTTGCCTTTAGAGCCTTGAGCTTCGCCTCTGTGTACTTATTCTTCCTCTGCAAATAAATAAGATTGAGTTACTGGAGCATATCCTCGCTAGGAAATAATCAATTGCAAGTTCGTCCGAAAGCTCAGCTGGAATTTCTTTTTATCC
>JAPYZU010000720.1:0-23520 GCA_030523005.1 Tryphoninae sp. B BG-2022a
ATATCTTTCGAAAACGGGATTTCAACAAACGAGAGGGAATATAATGAACATTGGTGACATCGAAGAATGTCCTGGGAGAGGGGGAAATATCGGATCGCGGCACTTTTTTCATTTGTCTCTCTCTCTCTTTTCTTCAGGCTCTTACAAATCCATCAATTTGTGAACAATCGAATTCTCCACTAAGCCATATTTAGCCTTTCTTCGATATTTACCCTGTTATGAGAATAAATCATACAAAGTTTAATTATTAAACTTTATCTAAAAATACTTGTATGTATATCGGTTAATCACGATGATTTTTTTTCGAATGAACTGTAATTTTATTTCGTCACAGGGAGAAATCGAAATATCTTTTGAAAACGGGATTTCGACAAACGAGAGGGAATATAATGGACATTGATGGCATCGAAGAATACCCTCTGAGAGGAGGAAGGGAGCATCGTAATAAAAAAAAAGAAGAAGAAGAAGAAGAAGAATAAAAAGAATAAAGAAAGAAAAAATAAGAAAAGAGAAAATACAGATAATAAAGAACGAACAGGCATGTGGAAACTGCGGAACATGCAACGACGTTGAATGGCATCGAGAAGAGAAAACACGTGTGTATTGTGTGTGTGTGTGTGTGTGTGTGTGAACGAAAACGATGTGCGGGTGTCGTGCGTGTACGTATATGTTTGTCCATAGAAATGGAACAGGGAACTCTTTGTTGCGTGTCTCTTTTCGGGATACGCGTTTGGGTTTTCGAGCCACGGAGCGTGTGGACGTCGTGCGAGAACACGCGGGATCTCAGGATGGCGAAGAACGACGAGATCCTTTCACACCGAGTCGTTTACACATATAAACGTATCTGTATAAATCGCCCGTGTTTGTGCATATGTGTGTGTATACCTCGAATCGGCAAAAGGCGAACAAGAGGACGATGGTCGCGAGACTGCGATACGCGCGTTATATTCTCCGAGACAGCTGCAAGTCGATTTTTCCCGAAGGAAAGAATAAGAAGGAGAATTTTTGATCTTCGATCGCGAAGTTTTGACCCCGAGGCATTGTGGGTTATTCTTCGTGTGTGGAACTTGAGAGACGAGAGAGGGATGAACAAGAGTCGGAGGGAAGGATGATGTACGATGCCGAAGGGTGCAATGGAAAATGTAATGTGTAGCAATTTTTATGTATGGGGCGTTCTACGTAGATCGCGAAAATTTTGTGATCGATGAACATTTTTAGAATGCTGATATTGTTTATTCTTCCAGAGTGAAATTTATCTCGAATTATTATAAAAATTAATCTTTGTATTTTTTTTTTAAATAAATTTTTCAGAATTCCTTTTTGACTTTACTCAAAGATCACAGTTGGATCTCGCAAGATCGCAGTTGGATAAAAGACACGGAAGAATTTGTGTACGAAGGGCGAAAAGCTGGTGTGGGAAGAATAACAAGAATCGTGGAAGGTTGAAGAGACACCCACGTTCTCTTTCAAATTTCTTTTTTTCATTTTTTTTTTTAGATGGAGGGATGCGGGAAAGGAATGATGCGTTTTGGGTTGCTGCTGCGTAGTTTTCAAGGGGGGAAGTATCGAAGGGCCGAGAAGGTAAAAGATAGAAGATGCTCTTTGCAGATATATACCTGAGGATTTATGCAGCTGCAACTCTCGCACCGTGAACCATGAAAACCGACGGTTCGTTTTACGCGCTTCCCATTCCGCTTCAAGCGCGTTCGTATCGATATGCTTTTCTTCAGCTCGTATCGCTCATTTTTCTCACGTTGCAAAACGGGTTTTAAAAATATTACCTAGTTCAATTATAAACCGATCGTATATTTTGAGATTGACTGCATATGTTTGATCTTAATCGAAAACATTTTCATGATAACAATTTGTTGATTTTTTTTTTAATAAAGTTATACACGTCCCTGATTGACAAATTATTTTCGTGCATGGTGTTGCGATCATGGAGAGGATGACGCACATCGCGAGATTATTGCAAATACAGAAACGGGAGAGGGGGAGAGAGAGAGACGGAATCGAGAGAGAGAGCGAGAACGAGAGAGAGGGGAGGGAGAGAGGGAGAGGGGGGGGGGGCGAGCGATCGCCAAATGGAATTCAGAAAATAGGTATCGTAAAAGCTCCACCATGGAGAATTTAACCGAAATCTCGTCTATCGGGAGATGGATATGAGAGCGAGACAGATACGCCTGTAAAAAAACGCTGGTTCCGTTCCATCTTCTATTTTTTTATTTTTTTTTGTACAATTTTTGGTTGTTTTGTAATTTATCGAGAGTCTGATAATGGAACGAGCAGGGAATGGAAATTGTTGTACTCTTTTTATATATATATTTTTTATTCCGAGAGGATCGTATCATCGAACACATATTGAAAAAGTTTCGCGCGTGGTCGTTCAGCGATAACGATTTTGAGCTTTTACCACGATGGTACGTCGTTTAGAGTTATTCGATGAAAAAAAAAAGGAAGAAACGAAGAATTTCGTTGATATCTTTTTTTTTGTTGTATGGGGAACGATATATCGATATTATTCGTTAAAAGCGATCGACCTCGGGTCATTCGCGGCGTTATATCGAGCGAGGCGTACGCGTTGCAAAGTTCGCGAGGGGTTTCGGCCGAGAGATCTTCTCGAGTATCGCGAACGAGACGTGCACTCTTCATGGAGGTCAGTTGTTGCCCGTAAATTAAGAGGGGGCAATAAAGCGCCAGAGCTCGACTCACTCGAAGTCTCTCGCGGGTGCGAGAGCAGCGCTTCGTTTACGACCGCTTAATTACGCTTCAATTAATTAACACACCGCGCGCGAACGAGGCGCGGAGAATGAACGGAGATGGAGAAGGTGCGCGGGTGAAAGACAAGGAAGGAAAAAGAGGGCGAGAATAAGAGGTGTATATATATATATATATATATACGTATGCGAATAAAAACGTACACAACCGCAAAAATACAGAGCCCGAAGGAAAACCAAGAGAAGAAAGATAAAAAGATAAATTGCAATCGGCGAACGAAGGGCGTTGAAGCAACATTCTCGGTTTCTTCGAAGCTTCAGGACCGTGGGGTTAAAAAGGTTTTATACCCTGTGACAAATTGTCCACCAAAACTGAATTAAAAGTCATTAATAAAACCGTGATTTTATTACTCGCGAGTTAATAAAAACAAAATACGTTCGTTATTTTTAGTCATAAATGTCAAAATTAAGTACCAATTGTTTCCCAGAGTTTAATTAAATCTTCGCTCGATATTCAAGCCTTTGGATAAAAATATTGTTTTTTTTTAAATATTGCTATTAATAAATAAGAAGAAAGGAGAAGCTAATATGAAAAATCAATAAATTTTGTATTGCCTGTATTTTTGCTATAAATCTCGAAGAAAATCGCGGGATGTTTCTGGAATCTCGAGGATGACCTCGGTAACCGATCGAGGAAAAGAGGAAGTCGTCTTGGCTCGTTTCTGTCGAGTGAGAGACACGAAGACGGACCACTCGAATAGATAAGACCCTCGAGTCTACTGTCTTGGTGTTCTCTACAACGCGATTCTTGCAATATTATGCGCGCTCTCAGGGTTCACCCGGTTTCTCGCGCGAATCCGCGTTCGACCTATACATATATATCTAAACGTTACCGAGAGCTCAAGAGAGTGACGGATAAATGCTCGATTTAAACGCTTCGGTGGTTTATCTCCCCGGCCGTTATTTCGACAGATCGCGATCGAGACTGACACGATGGTCGCTCCCGACTTTCTCTGTGTATGTAACGAGACACGGGACTGTCGCGAGATGAGCTTCCTGGATTTCTAAAGGACGAAGTAGTTGAAAAAAAGAACGTCCAATCGAGATTTTCGTATCAATAATCGTCCATTCGTAAATTCGCTGTTGAAAATTAAATCGCCGATGCGATTAAATAATTATCGCGTTAACTTTCAAAGTATTCGAGGCGCTATTTTCGTTATCGAGTATTTTAAGATCAATTATATTTTTTGTTGTATATTATCAAATAATTTAGCGCACATCGCGAGCGATTTGTTGAATTGGCAAAGGTGTTTGAAAATTACCGATCGAGCCGAGATCGAATATGGGATACGAAACGTGTGCGGCGCGGCACGAGAGCGCCGGTTACGTGCTCTGCGCATGGGGGATTTCGAGTTCTCGACCGTTCGCGGTGCCTAACATATGTCCGAATGCATATATATATATATATATATATATATATATATATATATATATATATATGTTCTTGCGAGGGAGAGAATGTCGCCCGACTCCATTTCTTTCGCAAGTCGATCGACGCGCGATACACCGAAGGTATAACGGCAGGCGCGAGAGTTCTCTCATTCGCGAGGTCTCTCGCAAACACTTCCGTGTTTATGCGACCGTTATTAAAACGTATGAGTGCCTTGATATCGTTACATTCTACATATATATTATATATATATGTATATATACAAAATGACTTTATAAAAGATATTCATTCGATCCAATACATTAGAGAAAATATCAATCATAAATTAAGTTTAAACATTTTTCGATCATAAATAAAATCATCGAACCGAACGTTTTCCCGTATGAAAACAAAAAACAAGTATAAATAAAAATGAATAGAAATAAATAAAAAGTAGCGTTGTACCGTTTCGAACGAACACCTTGGAATCGACACCTAGGTAAATCATAAAAAATCGATCACGCGACACGAAGCCATTGAGCTCCAATTTATAATAAAATAAAAAAATTAAAAAAAAAAAACAAAGTAAATAAATTGTGTATATATCTGTATCGAGAACTTGGATAGCTTTCACTCTCGCGTTATAACGGAGAGACCAGAGTCTCGCGCGGCATGTGCGTGTGGGTAAAAAAGGGGGTTAAAAAAATGTCAACTCGGGTGAAACTGGAACGAGCGCATAATCGATCGACCGAACGAATTGCAATATCTCCTTGAAATCAACCTTGCTTTCATTGAACGCATTCTCGCGTATGGATCAAGCCGGGCACAATGTATCGGGGAATATACATATAAACGCGCGACGTAAATTGCGAGGCTTTCGCACCGTCTCCCCGTTATACGTACGTAGCGCTCATGCGCGTATCGATAGTCGCGAGGCGACACTATCTTTCCGGCCGTGTGTATATTACCAACGAAACGGGGCAACGAGACCACGCACTTTGTAGCCTACGAAACACATATGCTATCTATACATTGCACACACGTAAAGTCAGTTATGCGGACCTGAAAAGGCTGCTATGCACTTTATACTGCAACTATCTCTCAGCTCGCTGCAAAAGCCCGACCAGAAAACCGCGAGTGCATATGGCTCGTGTGTCTCTCTCTCTCCGTGTGTTTGTACATACGCTGGAGGCTTTTGCGAGCACGCCTTCTACCGTTCCGTTAATTGATTCGATAATCAAGTCAATTGCGAATTGCTATATCGAGCGTAAATTAATTTTCTTTTTCGGTATCTTTTTTTTTTATTGACAAAAAAGAAAAAATTATTGCGCACGGGAGTTTTCGTCGAATAATTGGATCGTTCGATGTTTCTGTAACGCAATTTTGTAATTAAATATCACGTGGAGGGTTGTCAAAAATTCTGGGCACGATAATGAAGCAATTTATAGGAGTACTCTTTAATGCAAATATCGAGGGAAAAAGAACAAATTTGACGTTATTTTGTCACCATGCACTTTTGTTGAAATTTAATTAATAACGAAGAAGCTCATTTTCCCAATTAAAACTCACCCCTATACTCACCCCTATACAAAATTATTTTATAACGTATAATACATCGAAGACCCTCGTCCTTATATCTCCACCCATCTATAGGACACATTTGTGCGAGTGAAAACTTTGTGCTATTTATTTGGTCGACCATCGTCCTAGGTTGTAACGTACAAACGTGAATCATATAATTAATAATGCAGCAAGGATACACGCGCCGTGGGCACGTACGAAACGGAAGCGTTATTAACACACTCATATGTATTATATGTCCATATATATATATATATATATATATATATATATATATATAAATAAGGGCGTGGAGAAACACCATGGTGATCAACCAGTAGTTTGAAAAACCAAAATTTACGTTACGTTTATCATAGTCCGACTTTTGTCTCGCTAGAACAAATACCTTCCATTTATGATCGTGATTGTCCCTCGGGGTGGAAAATTTTTGAATTCAACGCTATCAATTTTATTTCAATGCCAATCCAATCGAATTTGCTCGTCTTTTTCCATGAGTGAATTTTGTATACACGAATTCCACTTGAATTATGATAGAAATTGTGGCGAGCGTGTTTGCTGTTTAAACTGCAACGATATAACACTATGGTGTACTTTATTCGAGTTTGATATAGATATAGAGTGTGTTATGTTGCGCATCGCCGGGCGCATACAGGCACACACGCACGTGTTTCACGCTCACGCACTTTCCCCCCGCTGTGTGTGGGTGATCATCATGCTCCGCTGTACACTCACCCATACACTTTTCCGTTGGTTTGTTTTGCCCGGCCGCCGGCGTAGTCCAGCCATTCATGACTGCAATGAACTGCATTCGAGCGGGGTTGCATATGCTACGTATCGCCCTCTACACGCACGACAACGTGCGACACGAGGTTCTTTTCTCGTTTTTTCCCGCGGTTCTCAGCTTTTGTACCACTTTTTTTTAGCCCTTCCTACGATTATTTTTATTCCTAGACTTTATGCATGTGAATATAAATAACGTGAGTATAATTAATAGCGTTGGAAAGTATCGTTAAATTATTTTCAGATGAATGGCGATTTTTATAAATTCTTGTTTATGCGATATATTTTTGTAAATCGTTAATATTATTCAAGATATCGAAATTGATTATCGCAGATATGTTTAATCAGAATCGTAATATGAAAACAAATTGAATTAGAATGATTTTTTTTTAATGAAAAATGAAAGGGTAGATAATGGAAACTTTCCCTACATCGAAGTGAAACGAGAGAGAAGAACTTGCAACTGAACACGTGCAGAGCACCTTAACTCTGCAAGTTTTCTTCTTGAAGCGTATATGCACTATGCATTGCAGTTTTTTGAGATGAACGACGATTTTTATAAATTTTTGTTTATGCATTATATTTTTGTAAATCGTTAATATTATTCAAGATATCGAAATTGATTATTGTAGATATTTTTAATCACATTCGTAATTTGAAAACAAATTGAAGTAGAATGATTTTTTTTAATGAAAAATGGGAACTTTCCCTGCATCGAAGTAAAACGAGAGAGAAGAACTTGCAAGTGAACACGTGCAGAGTACCTTAACTCTGCAAGTTTTCTTTTTGAAGCGTATATGCACTATGCATTGCAGTTTTTTGAGATGAACGACAATTTTTATAAATTTTTTTTTATGCGATATATTTGTGTAAATCGTTAATATTACTCAAGATATCGAAATTGATTATCGTAGATATTTTTTATCATAATCGTAATATGAAAACAAATTGAATTAGAATGATTTTTTAAAAATAAAAGCTGGAAGGGTAGAAAATGGAAACTTTGCCTGCATCGAAGTAAAACGAGAGAGAAGAACTTGCAACTGAACACGTGCAGAGCACCTTAACTCTGCAGGTTTTCTTTTCCAAGCGTCTATGCACCAGATCTACCCTCTCAAAAATCCACCCCCTCGCACCCCTTGCCGCGCACATCGTTCTGAATGCATTTCCAGCTGCTGTCGCTGCTACTGCTGCACCAACGACAGAAGTGCCACTCCGCGTGGGGCAATGTTGTACAGCGTAGGTGTCGAGAGAGAAAGAGAGGGGGAGAAAAAGAAAGAGAGGGAGCGGGAAAGCGGAGCGAGAGTTACCGAGCTTCGGGGAGGCAAGACCGTGTCAAGGGGGACCTCTCGACTGTTCATAGGGACCACTCGCTTTGTCGCTCGTTATAATCTGCGTTCGAAATTACACACATGTATGCACGCGAGCGAGAGAGAACGAGGAAAAAATATACGACTCGAAGTTTACGTCCAACACACACACACACACACAAACACACAACTAGACACGTGCGCCCTCTCACTGTCATAGGGCTCGAGTATCAGGGACGAAAATCTTCCGAATATACGCTGACCGACATTTCCAAAGATATACGGTGAAATATATTTTCGATAAAAATAAGATTTATACGAGGAGAACACAAACATTTACGTGAACTGGGCTAAATGTATTTTAGGAATTTGCCCAATTTTCAACCTATCTATAAATAACTTTTTTATATCTCGTTCTATTTTAATTAACGTTGCTCGACTCGAGTTTATTCTCGTTTTGTATCAAAAAACAGTTTCTCTTCCCCTCTATCTTTTTTTATAATTTCACATAAATAAATATATTCGATAAAAAAGAATAATTTATAAGTACGTATTCGATCGTTCCTTACGTTCCGTACCTTGAGCGTTCGTGAAATCGTCAGTGAGGACATCGCTCTTGTTGCGGAAGGGTCGTAACGGTAAAAGCGAATGTTCGTGCATACGACAAAACCGAAGTCTCTTACCTGGAACAGAAATAAGACACAGTTTGGTAAGGCGTGGGAAATGGACGAAACGACCGTCTTGGACGCTTTGCTTTTACAACGAATGCGTCACCGTTGTATATAACGCGGGTGTATGTACATAAGTGTGTGGGCATGGCAGAAGAGGACATCGGTAAATATAGTCGCGAGTGTCGATCGCCTATCGACTTTATATATATATATATATATATATATATATATATATATATATATATATAAAGTCGTATGTATATATATACAAGCGTATGTATATGCAAGTATCGGCCGCAAAATGAATATCCGGTTACCGGCTAGGAACCCTTTTCCCAAGGGAGCCCTGTCGATGCGTCGTGGTATCGTTCGAGGCACGAGAGACAATAAAACCGCGATAAAAGAGATGTAGCGTCCGATGTATTGAAATAAGGAAATAGGCAAATGCATCGAATGGATATTAACAATTTTGAAAAAAGAAAAGAAAAATCAACGCGATAAGGATACTTGTGATAAAAGACACGATGATATAAATATGTGTGATATTTCTTTTTTATCGTCGAGACAGTCAGTGGTGAACGAGACGAAGAAGAATCGTGACACAGTTGCCAGGCAACTTTTGCACGTAGCAGAAAGTACGACGCATGTAAGGACGTATCGCCGCAGCTCTCGGGTTCCCTGGCTGTAATCTCCCTTATGCATACATACCAGGAACGTATATCGCACGAAAATACACTTAAGGCATTCTTGCTTCGAAGATCTCAACGTTATACGTCTCCTTTCCTTCTATTTCGGAGTAAGAATACGAGAATTCTTCGTTTTATTATCAAAGGGACGGATATGGTACACGTGTAAGGGAGAGAGATAATTTTTCTTAGTTGATAATGAAGCTTGATGTTTTAGCTAACATATAGGTGGAAGTTAAAGGACGTTGGCTGTCGATTCTTGCTCGAAGACCTTGAATTCACGGAGGGATTATCAATTTTTTTTAACGGATACAAAATTTGTTTACATATTAAAAATTGTTGCTGATACGTTTTACATATGGTGTGAATATGTTTATCAATCTTAAGGACTGATTATCGAACAAAAAGATTTCACTAACGAACGATGCATTGGAGCATTCATGTACGTGACCATCGTACGCATGCGATTGTAAACAATCTTAATTATTTCCCAATGAACGTATATAATGGATTAAACAGGAAGTGTGAAGGGCAGGTGGTGGTTTGCTTCTTTGTCGAATGTTTTTGCATTAAAGAAAAATTATGAAAAGTCGGGTCGATTAATCTCGGCTTAGTTAGGAAATGTTCGAGTGGCGCGCATGCGCGTGGCACGTGATCGAAGGGCGCGCTGTTTGAATTTCCTAAATCGCGTAACTTGTGAAATATAATTGGAATATCGTAAGTACGTAAGTAGAATATCTAGTTACGTCGCTGGAGCTGTAAATTCTTGCGTTAAATCCACGTAAAACTTCTTCTACATCACGAATCTAATTACAACATTGCTTTATCTAGTCCCACACGCGCCAAATCGCGCACACACTTTGCGAGGGACGAATCCGCCTATCTCACATTCGTTCGGAATAACTCAACTCTTCGCGAGCCCGAAGGTTTCTGTACGTTTTTTTTTCTTCTTCTCTCTTTATTTCTTTCATTATTTCCCTCAAGCACCGCGTTCGCGTTTTCCCTTGCGAAATTTTTGCATCACAACACCGTGAGAGTCGACAAGGACGAGGCAAAAGAGACGGGGCGAGATGAGATTGGTCTCGAATTGTGACATTATGCTAAACGTCGTTGTATTCTTTCACTTTTTCTCCCTCGGTCAACGCTGTGAGTCAGTCATTTATTGAGTTATACTTATCCACGTGTAAAATTGTTATTCCGATAGTTTGCTCTGATATTATTTTAAATCGTGTGCTCTTCTATGTTTTCTTTTTTCTTCTTATTCCATACAAATTTATACGTTGGTCTTGAGAGGAAGCAATAATCCGATCACGATTTTTGTTCGACTCATAGTTCGATATCTCGTCACTGTTGCAGTATTATATAAAACGAAGAAAAAGAAACGGTGTAGGGTTGCCGGAAGAATCGACGCGGCAATTTAATTGTCTCGACGGATATCGATCCGAAATCAACGATAATAGAGAGAAGTCTAACATCTAAATTCCGTCTCGTTCACGAACTCGTGACAGTGACGACGACGAGATGTGACTTATCGATATCGTTAGTGCTTCTATACGATCGTTCGATCATTAAACACTGGTATTTTTTGTACCGTGCCGACATTGAGAACAAAAAAGATTAATGTAGACTAAAAACATCGCCTCGAGCCTCGAAGCGAGCTCTGCACGGTTGCAATCTGAAATATTCTACATATATTTATATGTATATATAGATAGCTATATACATATATGTGTAGGTAGGTACACCCATGTGCATCCATGAGACTTACAATTAGAAGCAGAGGGGAAGGAAGAGAGATCGATAGTGCGCAGTGAACATTTCGTTTAAAGAGTCAAGGTGGTATTGTTTCATTCGTTGTCTGATCCAAATATTTATAGAGGTGGTATAGTTTTCTAAACATCCGACTTTCAAATTGTAACGAACCAGAAGTAAGCATGGGATATCGGTATCGTGTGGGAAACTTCTGATTCTACGACCAACCGTAAAAGCTTTTTGGATAAACGGAAAAATTCCGATTTCGTAATGGCCCAACAAAGTCTTTTTGGACGAAGACAAAAATTTGACCCCCCCCGGATCCACCAAAGTTGGAAAAGCTAACCGCGGATGTCGACTATCGGCACCTAGCGGGGGTGAATTTTTTTTTCATCCAGAAATACTTTATTGGAGGTTTGCGGAATCGGAAATTTGTCGCTGATTAAGATTATGATGCTATTTTGGCCCATCTCTAAACAAATCTAGGAGAAAAACGACAATAAAACCTAAATAACGATTTTTCCATTAAAAATGGGTAAAATCTGAAAATGCCAAGACGAAACCACAATTTTCTTGTTGTACGGGAAATTTGCGACCGACATAGGCTTTTACAGCTTCAGAAAGAATTAAATTTCATCAAAATGCAATATGGTCAATTTCCCATGGGTAGCGCGAAATCTTAAAAAATCGACTTTTCACGGGGCTGTATCCCCCTTCTCGTTCGACCGATAGGAAACATCACGACTAAAAAAATTAGTCCCACCTGACCTATTCAAAGTATCGAAATTAAATTACAAATATGGACCATCGGTGCATTCAGAGAATCTAAATTATTTTTTGGCCGAGAAAAAAAATTTCAACAAGCGCTTTTTTCATTACGCAGGAACTTATGAATCAACAGATAGAAAACTGTGTAAACTCGCAATTCTATGAACTTTCGAGTGGAAACTTTAACAATCGAGATAGACTGTAAAAAAAAATGTATATATGTATATAGAGATATATAGGTCGCGAGTAAGAGGCTAGCGATCGAGAATCGATCCGTCACCGAGAACGATCGAGAATAAGCGTCGCAACAGAAAGAGAAGGGTCCGTGGTTCGCTGCGTGGCACAGAGGCCCTTGCATCGCCCCTCTACGGTATGCTCTCCGACCACGTGCGACATTCACAAACGCATGTGATCGGTGATGGAACAGCAGCGTCCTTGCATGCTTCATTGTTGGCACTACCCAGTGTGCGTCAGTGCTGCCATTGTACCCTAACGGCAGATGTGACATTGCACTTTCTTATTAAACGCGATACGAGAACTAAATAATATTCATGAAACTCGAACAAAACAAAAAAGTTAAACATCGCCTAGAAAACATATTCTTAGAAAATCTATGCCGGTAATTATCTACGTCCTTATCACTGAGAAAAACACCTACACCTTGTTTATCACGGTTCGCAAGAAAAAAGAAAAAGAAATCAAGACGCATAATAAGCGCGGCTAGTTACGATCGAAACTGATAACGAATCCGTTGTTATCAATAATTTATTTTCGTCCTGTTTACGCGCAATGTTAACTGCGTACCTTACATTATCGTGTCAATTTAAGTATGTTAACCGTGGGCTTAAACACCTTTCTCGCCTAGTGAGTTGTATATATCTCCGATTAAGCGAGAGCACGGGGTGAGAAATCAAAGATCGTGCGATATACAGTCCGCGTTCCAATTTCAGTTCGCGATAAACGGTCGGTTAGGCAAGCGGGGGCGGTTGATCGCAGAGAGGAAAAGCTCCGCTGCAAACCCAACTGGACAGTGGAACTATAAGCGTTCTATATATATATATATATAAACACACATACATACTGTAGTGGCTGCGCAAACTTCTATCCGAGCTAATCGCTGACCACCCGAGATATATTACCACCCGCGAGATCTATCAACGTTTTATCACCTTGATTAATTAATGCACTAGCGGGTGCGAGCAATGTACTATTAGCGAACTGCATAGGCAGCCTGCAGGATGTATAATTCGTCGTGTATCAAGATCGGTATAATTTCATGGGCGATGCGCTCCACTGGCATAAATCGTCCAGTGATCTCCGCCGTGTGTACGCGCGCGGACGAGATACGTTCGCGAACACACGGCGCGCCACCGCTCGGACTTCCAGTACTTCGTATTGCATCTCCGTGTTCTCGGCGTTCAAATTGAATCGTAAATCTTTATTCGAAAATTTATCGGTATGATCGATCATCGCCGACTCGTCGGTGTCGAGAACATACGCGTCGATGAACTTTCAACGCGGCTTGGTCTATAATTCTTTCCCACATTTTTGAAATTAATCGTCGAATAACGCCAATATCGAGAGCTCAACAGGATATCGCGTTTAAATCGATACGAAGATTAGTAAACGGATGTCGCGACGTGAAATTCTTATAACGGCGATTTAAGAGATTAATCAAGAATATATTCGGGATTATGTGACATACTTTTTTATGATATAAAGTCCATATGGTTAAGATTTGTTTTTTATAGCGTCACGATAAATATGTAAATAATGTTTTTAATCTTTCGAAGCATTCTTCGTCATCGTTCATCCGTATGATATTCCAATTACTGGCGTGTTTAAAAAAAAATTTTATACAATCATCTCTTGGAATGATCGAGCGTGTGCCAGGAGTGTACGAAAGAAAAAAATAGCAGACACCAGTTTCGTCCTACAGACGCGAAATGTCCTTCCATATGGTACGGTATCTGGTCGGGATGCAGGCTGTATCCACCCTTAACGTCGAGAGGGAAAAAGGGATTCTGCCGATGACGTGGCCGAATACACCCCTAGAAAGAACAACCCCAGAGAGTTCCATGACGACGACCCATGGGGTCGTGAAGAAAAGGGCTCGACGTAGAAGCGCAATCGGATTTTGGGACTCTAACCCGAGTACGCTACTCCAACATGGAAGAATACATAGGGCTGACTCTGTGTTTACGAAGAAATGATCGAATATTGTATAAAAAGAAATAAAAATCTTTAAATTTTATAGAAACGATTGGAGAACAATTAGGAAAAATGACATCCAAAAATAATTCTAAAAAATCAGATATTCGATCTAGCGTAGAACAAGCATTGCGTAGAGAAAGTAGAGACGGGGGGAGTGTCGCAACGGCACAAACCCAGCCCTGATGGGCCTTTAATGTTCTTTCGCATCGTAAAAACATCTCGAGTGTACCTCTGGCTCGTTTTTACGTTTGTAAAACGTGGGATTCGGGACACACGATCGTTTAAATATATGATCGACCGATGACGAGTGTCTTTCTCGGTAACCTTTTCACATATTTACATTAGAATCGACCGGAAGAGGTATCGAGAGCATCGCGTATACCTCGGTTCGATTCCTGAAGGTCCTGTTAAAGTTGAAATGGAAGAGAGAGAAAAAAGCCCGAGGACTGTTCGTCCCAATTCTCCTAGACACGATACGACACATTGCCAAAAGGCCAAGGGACGTAACTAAATTATCAGTTACTTCTCGAAGGATTCTCGACTAACCATCGATAATTAACTCAAATCCCGGATTGCGCGTCAATAACGACAATTTACTGCGTATTATTCAAGGGTGAGAAAATAAATCGACCACTCGATTATTCGTATGAATTTATTCATTCTCTCGCTGTGGGTCAATCCGTTCCGTAACTTTCCTCGCAAAATATCGATCGATTGTCTCGTGTGTCGCTGAGTCTCACGAAGGACAATTTGTCTCTTTGCATAATGATATAATTATAGGCGAGATGATCTATCGATCCTTCGACCGGCCTTTCAGCTTCGAGCTCCTTTCATCGAAAGATCCGGGGGCGGAATAACGGACGGGGAGAGCACGGAGAGCAACGTCGCCATGAGAAATCTCTCTGGCGTTAGATTTCTCAAGATCCTGCGGAGAATTATCGCCCACGGGTCTACGAGCTGCGTATATAACTATTTACGTTATAACACAACCACAGGTGCTGGCAAACAGTGGCTCAGTTCCTTTTTCTGTGTAACACTATACGCTAGAAACACGTACATTTATATAAACGCGTACATACATATATATATATATATATATATATATATATATTCATGCCCAAGCCCGCGATTGAGCACGCGACGTGACATGGTTGGCGGTTTGGTATTTAGGAAAGGCCAACGCCGACCAATGTCACAACCTGTTTGAAAGGCGCTAGAACCTCTACAAGGCATATCCATGCTCGAGTCGTGGCTCGAGCCTGTTGGCGCTGCTACCGCGCGGTACTTGTTACCTCCGTTAAGGTTGCCACAGTAGCTGCGACTCGGGAATCTCGGTGTCGCGATTCGATCGTTTCTTTACGAGAGCTACCGCTGCTGCTGCTGCTGCTGCTGCTGCTGCTGGTAACCGATGAAAAACGTATAGTGGGAGAGTTCGATTGGTGAATGTTTCTCTTCCTGGATCTAAGCACCAGATACGATCCCCGGCGTTGATCTCGCTCAAGGCCTCATGAATATATCTCTTCATAACGATGTAAGGACGTTTTATGTTCCTGTATGCCGTATATAATTAAACGCCGTGCGTCGACCGTACAATCGTACGAACCACGTGAATTCGACACGAGAACATGCCAAGTTCGTGAAAATATTTCGTCATTGCGAATAATCCTGGTACGAAACGAGAAAGTATAACCGTCGTCGCGTTGGATGAAAACTTCAACAATGACGGGATGGTGAACGACGACGAGGTCATACGACGTTAGAGAAAAGGATGAGTAAATCGTTATTATAAGAGCGCGAGGAAGAAAATCTTTACGCGAAGACCCTCAGGGTAGGTACTTTGTCGAACGAGGGTTGGTAACGCGTTTGTGCTCAGGCTTGAAGAAGACTCTCCGTGAGTTCTCACTGTCCCCGGGAGACCTGATTTCTAGGTATAAAGCAATGGAGGTACGTACATCGGGTACCATCGGCAAAAGCAGAGACAGTTAACCGCATTTTCCCATGACCGTGACATCCTACAACCCCTTCGCAACGTGGTGGATCTTTCTTCTCTCTTTGCATCCTTCTCTCTCGCTCTTTACGAACGAGGCCTCCCCATTTTTCAACGATACCAACGAAAAACGGGTAGTTTTCGGGCAAACCGGTTCAACCGGTTCTTCTCCCTCCCTCTTTTCTTTATCTTCGTCAATTGTATATAACATACCCGTACAAATCCGTTCTGTCTATACCTTCGCAGTGTTCGAACGAGAGATAAAAGAAAAAGCCCTCGGTCACATGTTTTTCGGGCGCGACCCCAAACGTACACAGAGATAACTTTTGTCTCTATGCTACGCAGGTCAAATATCCGAAGAAACCTCAGCGACCTCTTTTTATCATTTGGGGAACGCGTGAGAGTAACGAGTAACGTACGAGGGTTGAAACGCAGTCGTTGCATTATTGAACGCCAGACGTTGCGATTTTTAGACAGAACGAAGGCTTCCACTCTGAGTTTACACTTACATAGAAAATACTTCGAGAAGTTTTCTATTCTCGAATGGAAATACAGCTTTTATGCTTCTTGCGAGAAATATTGTTTCTAGATTTTCATAAAAACGTGATTTACGTCGTTCGACGAATTTTTATGTATAATATTAAAAACGATCGCGATCATTTCTATTCCTCTCGGTCGCGTCACCGACAATTACGTTGCGTATAACAGTATCGGGGTTCAAGCGCATTGCGAAAATATATATTATTCGAGTGAAACTGGAACGAGAACGTGGGTATAGTGTAACGAGAGATCGGCGATGTAGAAGAGAGAGAGAGAGAGAGAGAGAGAGAGAGAGACAAGTTTACATAGTCCACTTGTTTTTCACTCATTCGCCACGTGCTGTCGATCCGCGTTGCATATAATATCCTTGCGACTACTATAAAACTCTGTTGCTCTGTGTAATTGCGCGAATCGCTTCGACGGTGGCACGGCCACGGTGACTGGGTGTTAAATGTACGTCTCTCCTCGTGTCTACGAATACACGGTACGTCTCTCGCGGTATATAATATCCCGTGAGCCTTCATTCAGGTGATATAATCTGTCATTGCACCGCGAGCCAAGGAAAAATATTACGTCCAGAGACTGGAAATACCGAGATCACCAACGATAACTCTCTGTTTTTAATGTTCCCACTTATTTTTTTGTTTAGTTTTGTTTCGATCTCTCGGTGATACGAAGACTTTTCCAGAGAGTTGGATATAATTTCATTTCGAGGATACGGCATGGTACGCTGTATGACTCGAGGGGAAGAAGCCTTGATTTATTAAGATCGTACGAGAGTCGACGGAAGGACGAGAGAAGGGACATTATCGAGCCTGTGCGAAGCGAATGAACTCTCGGGGTCAGTTTACCGATGGCGAGACGATGGTTGAGAGCGAACGCGAACACGCAGCATTTTCGTTGTGTCGGTCCTTGGCACGAGTTTTACAACGAAGAGTTGAGAACTTACCGTGGAGAAGGTTGGTCGATGGCCGACTGGGTGTAAGGCTGAAAATCTAGTCTGGAAAGGGTGTAAGAGGGAGGAGGTCCATTAAAGGGATGACTTGACCGGCAGCTTGAAGACAGGGAAAGGGATCGTCGGGTAACAGCGTACCCAAAGATCCCGGGATGACCATCGGCAATGTTCATTGTTTGGTCAGTGACAAAGGCCGTAGGGCTCTCTCGGACTTGGTTGTGCGGAAACAACGGCCTTGATATGCCGTAGCTGTTCTCTCTCTCTTTCTCTCCCATTTTCGAGGCACGAACGACCGAGACGGAAATAATTCCAAGAGGCGGCGAAACTTGGACGGAGGCTCGTGCGATCTTCCGAAAGGATACGCGACGATAAAGGGACCGTATTTACTTTGAAAACCTTGACGGCTAACTTCTACGGAAGACTCGATGCGAAGTTGACCGACGATATTGTGCGTTCTGGTGGGAATTTTGAAAGTTCTTTGATCACCGAGAATTCTCGATTTTCTAGAAAACGAAACTTGTAATTGTCGCGTCTACCATCGCGATAAAACGTTCACGATTGAGAAGAGGACATAGTGAGAATTTGATTAATTTCGATCCGATAGAAAGACGTCTTGTAAAAGTGTCTCTGGTGGCATCGATGGAATTTTCTTTGCTTCTCGAAGCTTTCGAAGATAACGCGATCAAGAATCGCTGCATAACGATTCCAAGAATCATTGAGAGACGACTAAGCGATTTTATAATCACAAAGCGGAATAATATACGCGACGTCTACGCGAAATCGCCAAGTTTCTCGACTACTCGGTGGCTGGTACGAGACAGTCAAACGGCGAATGGACGAAAATAGCCGTGGGATTTTCTCTCGCGATTGGTGAAATAGTTACGAAAACGGTCTGTCTATGGCCCGTGCAAGCTGACATTTCGCACAGTTACAGAGAGTCGGGGAGACCCTGGGTCGTGGTACAGGATCGTATTTGCAAGGTATATAACTCGTTCGTATCTCGTACAGATAAATCGTTAGAATCGCAAGTACGATATTCGCGACAGTCCAAGAAGGACGCCTGGATGGATGAAATCCTTGCGCGAGGAACGCGTCTTAAGAAACGTCGGGTCGTCGATTTAATAAGTAGGTCGGAGCCCAGACGACCGAGTCCTCGATTAGCCGCTCCCACTGGTAGATTTTCTCTCTCTCTTTATCTCTTTCTATCAACCTCTTCGCCGAGTTTGCAACTATACCCGCACAGAGACACCGCCAACATGGACGAACACTGTTTTCAGATAGAACAGAGAGTGGCAAAACGTTGGAAATCGTAAAAACGTTGCAGTGCGCGAGTGAGTTGCGCAATAATCGTAGAGACCGGGTCACCGGTAGTTGCCATAGAAGAGAGGAAGGTTGGATGTCGGACGAGAAGGCGAACCTTGGTATTTTCAGGCGTGTGAGAGGAAGAGCGAGTGAGAGAGTGAGGAACGGTAAGAGAGAAAAAAGAACGAAGAGACGTTCCTACAAAACGATAGACGGAATCGGAGACGGCAAAGCGCGAGAAATTCTCAAAGTACTCGATACCTCGGGGCAAAATATTTCGTCTCGGATATTTCCGGGCATAAATTATCGATCATCGAATATTCGAGTTCTATTCCCGTTGATTCACGAATTTGCGTCTGCCTCGTTGCTGTAAATCCAATCGTCCGTAGTCGGTGACAGAAAACGTATCAAAGACGTTTCACGCGCCAAATACCGCGTCAGGCTTGACGCATTAATTTCCGACACTCCAATTCCGCAATACTCGGTCGCGTTATAAATTATCGCAAAGCCGCTCGGTTGAATAAGGCAATGGGGAATTGCGAAAAAAAAAGACTTATTGCACGAGTCGAGATATATACGGTTTAGGTGGAGAACTCGGTCTCGCGATAATTCTAATGCCCGAGACACGTCTTTTTGTAACTCCTCTCTCAATGCCAAAATTTATTACGACTCTATCGCAACGTTTCACGAGTTTTTTTTTCTCTTCTTCCTCCACCATCGGGGAATACGAAACCCACGCGGACGGAACTTCCATCGCGCTTCGACCAAGGTCTCCCCCTTGCTTGTATCTCTTCGTCATGTGCTGCAATACCTGTACCAATACCAGACCACGCTCGTAGCTGCGATAGATGGTTTACACATTTCCGATAGTCCGATCAGGTTGATACAGGCGTTCGCAGCGTGAGCGAGGAAAGAGAGAGAGAGAGAGAGAGAGAGAGCCCTAACCTTCGGCAAGTTACGCGAGGCTGCTGCTTGAAAGGCCCGCATTTTGTATTCAGGATTTGGATATCTCTCGAAGCGACTTTCTCCGAATTATTATTATTTCCTTGTTCGATCGCTCAATTCTAACAACCCAAAAAAATGTATATTTTTCGCACAAGAAGGCTAGTCCATCCGGGTGAGAGAGAATATCCTGTTTTTTTTCCTTTCTAATATCCCCCCGGTAATTTCGAATTCCTCACTAAGCCCCCAGAGCTTCTCGAATAAACTACGGTCGGTCCATTGGTAGAGTCAACAGTGAGATCATCTCTCGCGTTAACGAATTTGGGTCGCGGCACGCCGTTAGATCAGCTATTTACTTCGAACAACGGTGAAATCGTTGTGAACAAATGTATTTGACGAATGGAAATGTCCTTCCTAACAGGACGAAATTGATTTCGCTCTAAGGAATCCTTTTTTTTTTGTGAATAAAACTAGAGAGATGCGGATACGTGATTGTAAGATCCGATTTCGATATCTCCGGACGACTCTGTCTTCGAGCCAAGATCGGAAACCCTCTCTCCCTCCTTCTCTCTCTCTCTCTCTCTCTCTCTCTCATCGTATATCTCGACAATGAGTGCACGCGTACATGCCTTCAATGAGAGCTCGCGAGCAACCGCGAGTTCGCCAGCGAAACCTTGTGAAAGTTACATCACCAAGGCTACTCGCAATCATTATACGCATTAGACGTCCCCCGGACGGTGTATTATTCTTAGGAACTACGCTCGTTGGCTCGCCGAGAGCCTCTATGCTCGGGCCTCCAACGTTTTACCAGTAAAAGCACACACAAACACACGGATGCGAAATACAAGCGTATTGTATGTTCTACGCTCGTACACGCATCGCCTCGCTTCTGCTCTCTTACCAAGCCGCGAACTGACAAACGCGAACGCCTCTGCCAGGCCATAGGGAGCACATTGCGCATGTTTTCTGTATGTGTACCTATATTACACGCGTGTATAAGATCTCTTGTGCATTCCCCCTGTGGCATCGTCCAAGTGAGGAGTTATAGACTCGTTCCTTTCCACTTGTCGTGGATAAAATTGTCCGAGCTACTGCGTTAACTTACTTACTTATAGGTAATAATATAAAACAGCTATATATTACACCTATTAGAAATATATGTATAGGTATATAGATATACGTGTGTGTATATATATATACGGTAATCGAGTCGTATAAAGTTTCCGCCGGAGTCGTCGACTTTTACGTCTCCTTTAACAGTCCCGAGTACTTCGCCGACTTTGCAAACTTGCACTGCCGATGATTATTATATTCGATAGTTCATCGTTTTCGTCGAAATTATTGTTCTTTTTCTGTATTTCCTTTTATTTTGCGTCATAGAGTGGGCGAGGGTTAAATAATAAACGAATATTGTGAAATATTTCGGTCGATTCAAACTCATTCGGTAGTACGATACGTTTCTTGCCGGAACGTTATAAAGCGGTCAATGATTCCGAGGCACAATCCAAGAATAGTTACATCGCGTATCGGGTTTACCTGGCCGTTCGTTGTGCCTGCTATCGCTGTTACGTTTAGCCGCAATTACATCTCTCGCGAGGGAGCGAGAGAACCGAGGAGAACGGACGTCGATGCTCTTACTCGCTTGCCACGTCTCTCCTACGAGTTACCGAGGACGACTAACCCGGTTTTTAAGAGCATCTAAGTGAGACGTACGATAAGAGCTTCTGGTATATATGTATATACATATATACAACTATACCATTACACTATATATATACCAGAAGCTCAACTATACCATTACACTACATATATATACATATGCGTATTAAACGTGATGATCTTGTCGTTGTGGCTGTAGCGTAACATGGAAGAGAGGGCGACAAAAAAAAAGAAGTTTCGAGTAGAGAGACAGAGGTAGAGCAGTCACCGTGTATAACGTATAGTGCTTTTTAACGGGATTCGCATCCTGCACGGGAATGTCGTTAAATTTACCGATCCTCCGGTGCTTTCGAAGTCATGCGAGAGTTCAGCTTCCTTCTTCTTTTTGACGTCTCGCTCTAAAACAAAAGAAAAAAAAGCGCCTGCGACGTAAGATTCTTCGAGAAATTATCTCGAGATTGTTTTCCAACGAAACTTCTCCCAGCTGGCTTCTTAGAGGAATGATATAGTTACTTGGTAGATTCGACTTATCATGAAAAGTGTCGAGAGAAACGAGGTTTATTTAACGATTTGTTTAATTAACCGAGTAGTAAAATAATCGTGAATCGAATGAAACGAAGAGGAGGGTTAAAGACATTTTTATCAAATATTTAAATCGCAGTGGAGGAATCCACGGGGCTCGAGACACTTGTGCTCTCGTCGTTTGACTACGAGACGAGAAACTGGATCGAACAGCGTAATCCGAGACTGGTTTTCAGAGATAATGGTCAACCTCTTGCTCGTCGAGCAGATCTCTGGCTAACAGTCTCTCTCGTCTCTCTCCGTCTATCTTTGCGGTTCGTTTTCTGCTTCCCTCTCTCGCTCACTATGTTTCTCCTCTTACCCGCGTGTCTCGACGTTTGGCCGACCGTGAAGATTTGAGAGCGGAAAGGTTCGGAAAGACCTCGAGATCTCGCGAGAGCGTTGAGCTATACGCGAAGTGTTCGAAAGACCAGGCCCCGTGAACCATTCGTGCCGATCCAAGTGTCGATAGCTCTCTGCCAAGAGAGACAGAGAGAGAGAGAGAGAGAGAGAGAGAGAGAGAGAGAGAGAGAGAGAGAGAGAGAGAGAGAGAAAACCTCGTCACGGACCGGAAACTCCTTTGCTCCGGAGAGATATTCTCGGTTCTCTCGCTGGCCGACTATCGATGTACAGCCATATATATATATATATATATATATATACACACAGGATATTCTACTACTCTCTTGCCACATTAGCGCGCCACTCGCCCGCTAGATCGATCGATCGATCGATCGATTCGCCCCTCCCCGTCCCACCGGCCCGCAGATCCCCGCTTCTTTCCTCCTTCGTGTATATACGTACTGTGTACGACCGGTGCCGCTGCCCATGCCCACGATCAAGCTCAAGGACGCAACTCGAGCTCTCGCGCGCGGGATCCCACGTCGACCTCGATATATCTCCACAGGCGCAATCACTTGCGTGTCTTTCTCTTATTCTCCCCCCTCCCCCTCTTTTTCTCTCCCTCTCTCTCTTTCTCTCTGTATTCTCTTTCTGTCTTTCGTTTTCTCCTTCTTGTTTTCGCTCTCTCTCTTTCTCTCCCTCTCTCTTTTATCAACGGGATATAAAGAAACGTCGTGCGCGATTTATTTTCCCACCGATCGAAACCTTCATACATCGATGATTCCAAGTTACCAATAGAAAAAAAGAACAAATAATAATAATAACAACAAAAAACAGTAGTTGTGAAAATATTACGACAGACACACGTCGTTCTTATCTCGCTGATAATAATTTGCGTATATATATATACATATATATCCAATAAAATATATATATATCGTATACGTAAGAATCAATTTTCTGTTCGTGTTTGACCCCCAAATTTTTACAATAAATTCTCCGACTTCTCGCGTACGTGAGTCTTTCCTCGTCTCGCCTCGTCGAATAAAAGCTTCGGGGGAAAAGTTACCGGTGAATTTATCGTCGAAAGAGCTAAAGTATTAACGAGAGACCGCGTATCAAACGCATCGAAAGGTGCACGAGGTGTTCAACACACTGTGGGAAATCTTTTATCCGAATACGAATTTACAACGGTTTCGTTGTAAAAAAGGAGGGGAAAAAGCGCGGAGACTCTTGGGCGAAGCGTTTGTACATGATTGAGACTGTATCTGGATAGACAAGAGAAGGACGAGAAGGAAGAGGAGGAGGAGGAGGAGGAGGAGGA
>JAPYZU010000721.1:0-36654 GCA_030523005.1 Tryphoninae sp. B BG-2022a
CACACACACACACACACACACACACACACACACACACACACACACACACACACACACACATATATATATATATATATATATATATATATATATATATACTATAAACGTTATACCTGGTATATATAAAAGGCCTTTAGATTGTTTATTTTTGGGATTGAATTAGAGCATTGTTAGCCTCACCGTAGGCAACTTGGAAAATTCACATTGTCCACAATTCGTCGAAGATCTAACTCGCAATATTTATTTTTACGCCTGAAACAAAAAAGAAGGAATGTTAATGTTGTTTTCTAAATAGAGAACTGTTCGGTTCTGTTTTTTAAACGAATTAAAGTTTGCATTGGGTTTGACGACCCAGAATTAGTAAATGGAGAAAATAGATTTATAAATGTTGTACCTTAGACAATGAACATTTTGTAGGGAAGACGCATGAGCAGATTTAGCATCTTGTCATTGCCATTTTTGGGACTGTAGATAGTTGAAACATTTTTTATATCTATATCAATCTGAGGTGATTCAACTGCTGGTCAGTGTTGATACGTCGTTTGAAGTTGTAGCGTGTATAGAACGGTTTAGCATCGATAGATGGGTTTCGTGAGAATCATCCTCTCAAAGACAATTAGCGGGGTGGCACGTTGGAACGCTTGATGAGCTATATTTAGACGCAAAATCAATTTTATATGATTGCCATGATTGATCGCGTTTTATCGGTAATTTTTCCGTCAAATACTGCCTCATCTTGTGGAAAGCATCCGAGCACGAAAATCGATGAGTACCTAAGTTTGTAAGAAAAAGAACATAGCTCTTTAGTTGGCTAATTGTTAGAAAGGAACTGCAAAATTTCACTTGTTTTGTGATGAACGCAGTCGATCGAGGAGCAAGAAAGATTGCTGAAAGCTCATTAAATAAATTGAATGGAAGAAGAAATGTGGAATTTGTATTTGGAAAATTTATCTTTTATTTCTTTCAACTTCACCAACATCGAGTAAAATGGAATTAGATTTAGATTTTGCCATTCTGTTCGCAGTCGTAACAAATTTATTTTTGGTTTTGAAGGCGTATTTACAATGATTTGATCATTAATGTACATCAACTGTCTTAACTACATTTATCGTTAATAACATGGGAAGATTTACGTACATGTATGTTTGTAAACAAACGATGACCAGGGACAAAAATCAGTTCGATAATTTACGCTACAAGATCATGGAAAACGATGGATGGATGAATGTAAGATTGGTGATGTTGTGCATTTTTACAATTACTTCGGGTTAATTCGATACGAATTCGATACCGAAATACCTCACCTGGCCAACAGCCAGTGGCGGTGAGGCGACAACGATCGCAGGCATATTATTGTGTGCCCATATCTCAACGCAATCGTCCGCTTGTCAGTGCCGCTGACAAGCTCGAACATTCACGAGCTGAAGAAGGATGAACACTGGACTGAGAACTTCTGAATACTCGAGACTACTTTGACCCGATAATTTTTTACACAACAAATATTTGAATACAAAAACTAGCAATAACGATATGAGACTCCAGAGAGCTCGGAGGACTGCCACTTTGATCATTCCCTCCATATGCATTCTCATAAATATAATAGCACAAAAGTATGTATTAAGACCATCAGCTATGAAGAGAGGTGAGAATACGATCCACCATCCTGAATGAGTAAGAAAACAGTGCTCATCGAGCTTTAGTGCTAACAATACCGTAAATATAGTCAATGATACAAGATTTATCCAAATTTCAAAGATTGTCAACCCCAGCCAATTCACCAACTCGTTCAGTGAAAATATCATTGTTTCTGATAATCCCAACCTTATCTTAACTTTAAAAGGTAGGCATTACAATCCAAGATCGAGTAGTATACTTTTTATTTTGTTCTTCTCAGTCCGTGTTATCTTTAGTGTTCAAAAATTGATTGTTCATTTTGCATATTTGAGCGTTCCTATTGGCGTTGTTCTGAACACACGTATATGTATTGCTGAATTTTGTCTATTGTTTACCTCGTAGTCGCCATCGTCATCAAGAGGCTGCAGATCGTCTGAAAATCCATTTGTGTATGATTAACTTTGGCACTGAACAATTTTGAAGAAACCTATGCATCTGTAACTCACCTAAAAGCTCAACCGTGGAGGTATTGATATCTAGCTCTACCGTTCCAAAATGATTTTTTTTCAACTGAAGAGCCAAGTTACAAGCTCTGTTAATGGCAGCACCTAGACCATGAATAACCAGCTCTGCCTTGCCAGAATCCAGAAGTTTTTCACATCGATTCAACTGAGCCTTTTTATAAACAATACAATAACTGCTTTAATACATTGATTTTTGGTCTTATTCTTGATGATTTTTATTTTTAGTTTGATATTTGCATTTGGAACACTGACAAAATATAATTCGCCTGTCCCAACCTCTCATTTAATATGGCAAATTTCGCAGCGGAATTTTGGCTTCAAAATTCATCACGATCGTCGCAGAACATAATCATGTTATAAAACTTCAAATCTTAATGAAAATTTTTATCGGAACAGTGACTTAAGAGTAATAACACAACGAAACAATAAAAATAATACCACGAATTGTCGTGGTGGTGTGGACGGTTTTCTTACTTTGAACGCCGTCTTGGTTGTGACGTAAATATCCGTCTTTCTTTTCGCAAAACAGATCGGTTGTCGTTTCTTCAAAACGTGTTTGTTTGTACTTTTCAATTTATTTTGTCTCTTTTGGAGCAAAGTATTTTTTTGAAGCTCTTCCAGCGCGAATTCGTCGATTAATTCGGCCATTCTGACATTTTCCAAGTTATAGCAAAAACGCCACGAGCCACGTGACTTTGAAGTGTCTTCCCTCATAAGTCTTTTCGAATTGGCTGATTCCGTTCGCGTTAAATGCTTCGAACCAATCGTGAATCGAATACGTTGAAGAAATATTTTTTCTAATGCACATTTGCGTCGGTATTTGTCATGCCACGATGTGGAATTTCATGAGAAACACATAGGTTTGAGCAACGATCGCAACCTATAACAACATTGATACATAACCTCCAAAACTTTTAACGCTGCATTTCACGACAGTGCCCCGGCGTATCGATTAAAGGGCGGTTATTTTGTGCTTCATCTCAAAAGTTATATTTAATAATCGTCAAAATTCAGTCTCCGTCGGGAAGCTCAGATTTTAACAACAGCGGAATGAAAGAACCCGAGGCAGATCCGAAAAATATCATCAAGAGCCGCGAGCTCTTATACAGACTGATTATCAGGTTTGAATATATACATATATATTTTTACCGTTCAAATTAACCTTTCGTAATTATATACGTTTTGGCTCACTCCCGCAATGAAATTATTTAGAATACGTTTTTAGATGCTACCGATGAACATTTTCGGAAATGCGTGATTAAAATATTAAGCTCCTTCATTATGTATTTTGTACCCTCTTTTATATCCCTGTTTTCACACTATTACTACCTGGACATAATTATTGTTTCTTAGTCAATTATTCTACGATGGTCATCAAACGCTTGCTGTACAGTTGTCAAATATGACACAGGCTGAGCCACCATGTCCACCGTCCGATCGTTTGCTCTATCTCATGCTTCTTGGCATGTCTCACGAGCCAGAGAGGGTCAAAAAAGAGAACAATCAACAGAACACACCGAGTTTCGCAAATTACGACAATACTTTAGGACCTGGTTTAGATCTTGAATTCGAAACCGAGGCACAAACACAGGCACCAGAGCCGGCTCAGTATGAAACCGCTTATGTTACTTCGCATAAGGGAAATTGCCGAGCGGGTGCATTTTCTACGGATGGACAATTGATTGCAACAGGTTCGGTGGATGCATCGATCAAAATTCTCGATGTTGATAGAATGTTGGCAAAATCTGCACCTGATGAGATGGCACCAGGAGATCAAGGCGGTGGTCATCCGGTAATTCGAACGCTGTATGATCATCTTGAGGAAGTCACGTGTCTCGAATTTCATCCAAGAGAACCGATTCTCGTGTCCGGCAGTCGTGATTTTACTGTAAAACTCTTCGACTTCAGCAAAGCTAGTGTTAAAAAGGCATTTCGCACAATAACGGATGCCGATCAAATACGCTGCTTGTCTTTTCATCCATCCGGCGATTATCTTGTTGTCGGCACGAATCATCCTGTCGTGCGTCTTTACAACGTAAATACTGCACAGTGTTTTGTGTGCAGTATACCAAGTCATCAGCACACTGCTGGTATAACGAGCATAAAATACGCACTCGACGCAAAAACTTATGCGTCGGCTGGCAAAGATGGTAGTATAAAGTTATGGGACGGCGTTTCACACAAATGTATTAATACGTTTGTTAAAGCTCATGATGGCTATGAGGTATGCTCCGTAACATTCACAAGAAATGGAAAGGTGAGAAATTAAAAATAGTAAAAATAAAACTATAGAAATACAGCTTAGTATGTTAGTTGGTAAAAGTACTTAGAAGGAGTTTATTTTAATTTTATATTTTTTTCAGTATTTACTATCGTCAGGAAAAGACTCGCTGATAAAATTGTGGGAATTGTCAACGAGTCGATGCTTGATAGCATACACGGGTGCAGGGACAACAGGTGGAAACTCTAAGAAAAAACGTTAAACATAATAATAAAAGAGCACAAACGTTACAGAGCTTGTTAAACTGACCGTTTTGAAATTGTTTGCAGGGAAACAAGAACACAAGGCCCAGGCAATTTTCAATCATACCGAAGATTACGTGATGTTCCCGGATGAGGCGACAACCTCATTGTGCGCATGGAATTCACGAAACGCATCACGCAAACAACTATTGTCGTTGGGCCACAACGGACCCGTACGATTAATCGTTCATTCCCCAACAGCACCGGCATTCCTGACCTGTAGCGACGATTTCCGAGCAAGATTCTGGTTCCGACGAATGCCCACGCATTAAGCATATGCTCACATATGAATAATTATTTTTATACGATCTCAGTTCTGAGTGATCAATAAGGTATTTACAGTTCGGAAGAATCGATTGATTGGATATTACTGATTGCATAGTTTTTCAGAAGAAAACGAAAATCTAATGGCTTAGGAAGACTAGTGAAAAAGCGTTAACGGACACAATAGTGTATTTATTTATCATTAAATGAATTCGATTGACAAAGATTGATGGCGCATTATGGATCGTTTGAAGGAGTCTCCAAGAATCGTTTTCTTTTGTATCGTGGTAAGTTTTGACCATGCACCCAACAAACTTTTACTCTAATTTTATATCGTAATGTGCAACACGTGATTTTGTATTTTCAGGTTACAAATAATGGATCAAAGAGAAAACGTCCGGTCCCATTGCCTTGTCCCGTCAAATTCCATTTTTTCCAATGAATTTTTAATATAGAGACATGTGACAATATAAAGTTCAATAATTTTACAGGCGATAATTATTTCGTTCGATAAGCAGCTATGAGAAGAAAAAAAATCAGACGTTGAATCTATTTTTGAATGAATAGAATGTATTTGATGTTTACGTGAATTCGAATTTTCCCGCCATTTTGCGTGGCGCTTCGAAGAGCTTCGCAAACGACCGTGGAGGGGCGCGCGCTGAACTCCCGCTCCGCGTTTTGACGATGTCACGTGACCCACGCTTAACCGCCATCTTTCCTCATCCGTATAAACAGTGCGTGCGGGGCCCGGTTGCATAGCGCGAATTTCTCTTTATTAAAGACCGATTATTCCGATAGTTTTTTGTGATACAAAGCTAGAAGAAATGTCCGATATCAAGGCAGACACGAAGAATGAGAAGAGCGTCGAGGATGAACCCAAGGTAAGAGAATTGTGGCGATCCGTGATGAAGAAAAAAACATCCACGAACTGTGTATTGCCCCCTCCCCTCGTGTGTGTGCGTAGAGTCCTCTCTTCGTCAAGCCGAGTTCTCATGCCTCCTATGTCTATTTCACGGCGTGTGCGGGTTTATCACACTCGAGATATTACACAGCTATGACTCTTGAAGAACTTTAAAAGAATTTGCGAACTTCGACTCTCGATGCGAACGTGATGTATATCATTTTCTCGGATTATCGGCTGTAGCGTTCGACGATAATACGACGTCATAGATCATTTCTCGTATCTTGAGTTTGGATTCGGTGATTTTTCGAAGCTGCGCCGTACGTCCTTCATCGGCAAAGATGGTGGATTTGTATGTGTGCGTGTGTTTTTTCTTGCTTCTTTTATTTGTGTATGCCCCTCTCGTGACGATAGCTCGCGGCAGCACCTTGCCGGGTGGCTCGTAGTCTCAGAAAAGGCGGGAAATCTCTCAAGACCCCTGAATGACAAAATATTATTTTTTTCGTTTTATTTTTTTTTCTCGTTATTTAACCACCACATCCGTTACGTTTCAGATAATTGTGTGATTAACGTTGTAACCGCTTTCCGTATATGTGACCTCAGTTGCAAGAGGCGGGAAAATCAAAACAAAAATGAGTCTTAACGCGGTTCAATGGTCCTAGATAGTCTTATCGCGTCATTCGTGCAATTATCGTCCCACAAACTGAAGCATTTTTTCTTTCCAGGAACATAGTGTGAATTTGTTTTTACGCATTTTTTATTGGTGTTTTACGTCTTCGTCAGTCCATCATGAGTTAGCATGGACAAATTTCAAACTTTATTTTTTCAATATTTATGACACAAGGTGTCAGTTTTCATCCGACCATTTTCTTTTTTCCTTTTCCTAGGACCAGTCAACGGAGGAGAAGCCAACACCCACGAAAAACAAACGGGGTACGACGAAGAGGCTCTCATCCCTCGAGAAAACCGTCCAGGGTAGTCAGGATATTATCAAGGTGGGACGCTCGTAAACGAGCAACTCGATTAAAAGCGAGAACGAGAGAACATAAGAAAAAACAAAAATGCATACTCTTCGAGAATGCCCACTAGTTTATTATCGGGAATGAGAACGAAAAAGAACTCGAGTGTGCGACGGTCCACGAGGTCCAAGGTTATACCAGCACTCCCTTCCTAAACGTTTCTTTTTTTCCCTCCAACGTAGCTTCCCCGCCAATTTTATTACTACCACTACGACCTCGCGGGCGTTCGAGCCTTGGGTGTGTGCGTCGTTGTGGACAAGTGCGAGCACAGCTGTGTATGTTTTTACGGTAGCCGCAGGGCGGGCGGGCAGGAGGGGGTAACCATGTACAGTACTTGTTTCCGGATACGGATGTAGGGGGCGAAAGGGAGATATCCAAGTTCCGGGGACCGTGACCAATATTGGCGGGAATTTTCAAAATCGAAAGAGGGAAAACTTAGTTTTATGGGAGCTCATTATAGATGGTTTAAATTATTCCTCTGTTACTCTTGAGTATGCTTTGAAATATATTTGATTTTTTATTAATTTTTTAATTATCTGGTGAATAAAGAGTGCAAGTTGAAGCTTACACGTTACTTTTTCCTAGTATTTGGGCATTTGGAAAATTTCCATTGTGAATAAGTAGGTTTTTCTCATCATTGACTTCCTTATAGAGAAAACTTTTTAACTAAGTAAAAATCATGATTGTATTATGTTTATCCAACTTATTGAGAGGTCGGTTTCAATTCTGGTAATACAATAGTCGACAAAACCAGTTGAAAAATTTTCTTACCCAAATACAAAATGAAAAATGATGCAAAATTAGTTAAGAATGATAAAAATATGGAATATAAATTGACAATCCTTTCTTTTTAAACAGAGTTTGAACACAAGCGTGGGTGAGGTCGAGGGCCGAAGACGCACACGGAGCTCTGCCCGAGGTTTAGCAGTACCATCACCTGCACCATCTCCGCCAAAGAAGGAAAAGCGTGAGCCCGCGACGAAAGGGACGGGTCGTGGGCGCGGTCGTCCTAAAAGACAGGAGAAAAATAATGAGAACAATACGGACGAAGATGCCCCGAACAACAAGAAGGAACAATCGGAAGACGAATCTTCTAAAATGGAAGTGGACGATGTGAAGGACGAGAAGGCGGCGAAACCGGCGGAAAACGAGGAGAAGAGCGCCGACGAGACGGACGGCAATGATACCACACCCGAGAAGATAACCGAGGCGAATTCCAAGGAAGAAAAGTCGACGGAAGAATCGGAGAATTCGGCCGAGGACTGTAAGAGTACAAGCGACGATAAGAAAGACGACGATGTAAAAGACAGCTCGGATTCAAGTCAAGATGCAACGGATGATACGAAGGACGACGTGATAATAATAACACCAGTAACGCCGGTTGCTACGTCGACGACCTCAACGGAGTCACAAAATCCCTCCACTACCGACACTCCTACTGAGGGAAAAAAGGAATAACCTCCCTCTTACTGCTCTATCACCCCGCGTAAGTCGAGATACAATTTGCAACTTTGATTCTTACAGAGAGAAAAGCGAGCGCTCGATTTAACAAAAACAAAAAAATTTATCTTACTTTATCACACAAAACGAATGAAATTCAAGTGACCCAGGAGCTAATTTTCTTGCAATTTGGAAAGCAAACCACAAAACTTATTTTCTTTTCGTAAAGTAACATTTTACTATACACGAGCCCCCCCCAAGATACTAAAAATCCTGGCAGCTCTTGCACGCAAAGTCCGAAAACGCCGATGCGACAGGTGCGACTTCAATTTATTCAATTTATTAATTGAGTCAATTAGAACAACGGACATGGTGGCAATAGAATTATTTCATCGGTAAATATGTTTATCAATTTTGTTTCTCCTTCATTGTAGCAGGTACAAAGGTGCGGCGCACACATCGGGGCACACAATCCAGTCCTCACGTCTCTTTTAACTAATTGACACCTTCTTGTAGATCGTTAATCCAATCAGTGCAGCCATTATCCGCTCGCTCCTCTCAAAGGGTGCGAAGATTTTTTTCTTTGACATCCTTAAACTCGATCGGCCTTCGATATTGAAAGATCTTAATGACGCTGATATTGATGAGATATTGTTATTTTCCCATTTTAATCACACAGAAAAAGAAACAACTTCGGCACAATCTTCATCGGCACACGTCGAGGGCACGGTAGTTGCGCTGGTTGGCAGTCGATAGCAGAAAAAAAGGTGTAGAGCAGCCTACCATTGTTCATGTACAATGATAATATTATTGTAAAATATATTTAATATGGACTCACATAAACGGAAGTTGGTTCTTACGTCTTTCCGAATGAGAGCTGGAGATGTATCAAATTGTCAGGACGGTTCGCTTCTCGATAACCTGACATGTATTAGAGTGTATGAAATGTTCAGGCGACCGCTCCGTATGGCGAGAGACAAACAAAAAGTATAACAAAAAAATAATTAACGACGATCGATATCCGTACGATTTAGCGCGGGTGTAGACTGAGAGAGAATAACAAGAGAAACGTTGTGCATTATTCGGCAATCGTATTATTTTTATACACGATTTCGCAAATGGAATATTTATTATACTTTGAGAAAAAGAAGAAAAAAGAATTCATCTAGGACTTCGCGTCATACGAGGACGAAAAACAAGAGAGCAAATGATATAAATTCTTACATCACTCACGGATGATCTTGCAATATTTTTAATTCCACGAAAGAAAAGAACAAAAACTTGCATCACTTTTCTTTTGTTTCTTTTACCGAGAGTTCGTTTGTTTTCACTGGACCCATATTAAATATGTTAATATTATTATTATGCATCTGAACGGTTGTGAGCGTACGGATCAGATGATCGATGGACTATATTTAGTAAAACCACACTTAACGAGACTTCGGACTTGAATTAATTTGGTGAAAACGACTGTTTGTTTTCTTCGTTGTGCCTTCTTGATCATGCAGCGCCTTTTGTTTCAAATCAAAACTTTTCGGCAGTTATAATTTTGTAGTTATTACAAATTTACGACCGAACCACAAATTGTAAATTCACACATCAAAACTAGTTTGGGATGAACGAGAAGAGAGATGAGGAGAAAATAATATAAAAAACAAACTAAGAATCCAAATGTGTAAATAATGGTCGAGCAGTGAATGCCGATAAACGTTTCCCCAAGTTCATTTGTTCATCTCGAACTCGTTCATGAAAGTTCGCATGTCGTTTCGAAAATATTGAAGCAATTTTCGTATACTGTTAAAAATGTATTTTTTTCTTTCCATAAGAAATAAGTCCAAGTCCATAAATTAAGCTTTTCGTTACATCGGTTCTTAGGATATAGCGTTTAACAATCCTGTGCGGTGATGAAAATTTTCTCGGATGATTGTGTGAGAACATTTTTGTGAATGAAAAATTCGCCATCATCGGGAAATCACTAATCACCCATGTTAGAAATTATTCGTGAGGACGAGAAAGGCTTGTTATAAATCTGATAAAAATGAATATACGAGTATCAACTGTGTGCCTCGTTGAGTGTGGTTTTTTTTTATTAGATCTAGCTAACTAGTGTTACACATTAGTTAAAATAATTATAATATGAACAATATTAAATATATAAGCTTGATCTCATTGGGCAACATCGCTCCATGGATCAAGCGCGATATGTGTAATAAAACAAGAATATATATATTAGCGTTTTATCATATTAATAATTAAACTATAAAATTATAAAGTGAGTGAATCGTGAATGTAAGACGGACAAGTAGTTTTTATACACACTCTTTATCCCTTTGGTTCGGGTCGAAAGTTTCACATTTCTCTTTTCATTCTTTCAATTTTATTTTCATGTATTCGATTGTTTTATAGCAAATCTATGTGAAATGTAGCGATTGTCACGACGTTTTTCTTCGGTTGTTTCGTTGTTCATTTTTATCTTTTCGTAGGTATGACTTGTAAGTACCTAGGTACTCATCTTATTCTGTTACTACTCTATTCCTGCTTCTAAATGTATAGGAAGATTGTCGATTCTTAATGATTGTGACAGTGATCGGTACGATGCTGTTCCATTGAATTTTGTAACAAAATTGCTTCGATCAATGAATTCAATAAAATTTTATTCCTGAACATTGTTTAATCCCTGTACATATTTTAAATGAAAATGCCATTTTCACAACTAGTGGCTACCTGTTATTTACTTTAATGTTATTCACAATTAGAGAAAGTTTTCAGTGATTTTTACCTTTATAATAATTCATCAGGAAGTATTGGATTAAACTTCACAGATTATTCCAATAAAGTGATCGAAACAATTTCCCATACGAATTATCAAAATAACTTTTGATAATGATTTTGATTTTCTGTACGTATATTTGCTAGACGTACAATGATTTATTGAACATAAAAAATCTTCGACATAATTTGAGATATCATATGAAATTTTATTCTTACAGATCACAAAATTATGCTAATAGTTAAGAGATTTAGAATACTTTGATTGGACGATTAATTATTTTTTCCTTTTCAATATTTTTGTCATTACAAGAATATACTTCAGATTGGGTGTGAAATCATTGTTTTACCAGTTATATATTTCACAAATATTTATTTATACAAGATGACTTACTTCGTACTGTGTGAATAAAATTAAAAGAAAAAGATACTTTATGCACTATTCTGTCCATCTGTGACAACATAATTGATTCGTGCAAACATAATATAATCTCATTTCTTCTTCCGCTCGTCTTGTCTGTGCTTGAAAGAATACAGATTCTCTATGACTACATTTGGGACACGGATGATCTTCTGTTCTTGGTAGGGTTGGATCTGATATAACATCGGCAACAATGTGCGTAAGTTCACTGTGAATTTAGAAATGAGAGATATTATTATATTTAATGGTAACGAATGCAATATCCAGTTTGTCATTGGAACTTACTCAATTTCGTGCATAATTTTATTCACGTAGATACAATTGCTATCAGCAAGCTGTTTAAAGTCGCAATTTCGGCACTGTAAAATTTAATGATGGATTAATCATAATGTTATTCTATACTCTGATATATTTATGCATGTCATAGTGTTTATACGATTGTTTATATTAGTTACATCTTCGTTGTATTTGAGGTTATAAAAGCACTTACTGCGTACATAAGCACTTTGTTCTCTTTATCTTCTTTTGGATATAACATATTATTGCACTCTTGACAGAAACGTATTCCTACAAAGCCCGGACCATCGCTGTGAGAATCATAACCGGCTATTTTGGACATTTTTCGATGATTTCTTTATTGCGGTGTTGATACAAATGTTTCAAACGTTGTCTAGCAGTTGATCATAATAATTATACTAAATTGTGCCAGAGAACAAGTTCATGGAAACGTAAAGGCCGTATTACGATCCACCAGGGTTTTTTATCGTGTGTACCCTTACTACCGGGAGCGTTGCATGTGTCGGTGTTCACGCATGCATTGAAATCAAGCTACTCTGGCACGGCGTCTGGTGACACAGGCATATATTGCATGCACACCGATACACGCAGCGCCATAAGCTTCATTCACGGAATTTTCACAGTGGACACCTCTCATGGTTCACGAAACTCATGGTTTATCACGTTCTAGGATGCATTTTTTTATACGTTAGTTGGCATCATTGCTTAACCAATACTTTATGCTTAGTGTTCGCGGTTTTAAAATGGTCACACGAGTGATGGAATGACCTAAAAATTTCTCATTAATTAATTGATAAGTGTTATAAAATCGAATCACTCGTGCAGTGGCATTTCAGAAGTGATAAATCAAATGTACTGAGTTTGATTAACCTCGTTACATTATTTACAGCTCGGGTTTGAAAGTTTTTAAATTGATCAGTGCCCACCGCGCACATAACCTGGCAACGTTTGGTGAAAACGATTTTTTCGATGAATATTCTTCACCGATGCGATTTCGAAATTTTGCTTGAGATATGAAGGAACTGGAAGATACGAAATGCGAGGTAAAGTCTCATATATCCGATGATTCTTTCTCTTATACGTGATTCCCTTAGAGAATAACTTAAGAAACCGTCACATTGGTTATATACCACAATATAACGTGCTTTGTGACGAGTTTGTAACCTAACTTCAATAAACATATACACAGATGTATACGCATGTCTGTAATCTAATTTCGATACCAACGTCAGGATTTCAGCATTTGAAAAATGAACGTTATGTACATACCTGAAAGAGATAAATACTAGATTAAAAATTATGTGTATGAAAAGTATTATCTTCAGTGAATTTTAAAAAGGTACAGGTTTTAGTTTTATGTAAATAAAATTACTGTACAGATAGTAAAATAAGTAGAATTATAATCAGAATAATGTGACCTATTTACAATATTATATTCTTTCTCTCTCTAGAAGGTGTTCTTCCTCCAGGATCGCCAGGATATGACAGTAGTGGAATCCCATTGGGTAATTTTTTTGGGGATTCTGCCTATGCGTGGCTCAGCAGTGGTCCAAGACTGGTTGTTATCAATGTTAGAACCGGCACAAGTATCAGTTCTTGGACCTTCAGAGACAGAGTAACGTGTGTATCAGAATTCCCTGCGCAACCTGGACAAATACCATTGCTTCTTGTTGGATTGGACAATGGAGCGAGTAAAGTGCGGGATTCACTTGGAATTGTGTGTATATTTGATTGTACAACGTCGCAGGTCATCAGAGCGATACGGGTGAGCATTCATTGATGTAATATGAATTTATTTCAGTACATAATATTGATAGGTTCGTAATGATTTGTTTTTTAATCTGATTCATTGATTACAGATGCCAGCAGGAGTAGAACAAGCCTGTGTAATTATTGGTGGAGCTGAGTGGGAAGATTATGGCGATAAGCGTATTGATAACTTACTCGGCGAATATAGTGGAATGGCATGCATCGCCTTGCGAAATCTTGATCATCTCATGATAGATCTGAGACGCACATCTTGGGAAGGCCCAGATGCTGTTGCTCTGGCGGATGAACACAACCCTGTAGAACTCGACTTTACTGAACACAGTGATTCGTCATCCATAAGACGTAGATCAAGTAGGGAAAAGCATGCTGCATATAATCTCATGAACAGCCGTAAGTACAATTATCTTACATAAGTTATATTCAATGCATATGCTATCAAAGGATTTGAGTCAAGTACATCTAATAATGCAAATATTTGTACATAATATTAAGAATTGATTTACTTTTCTATAATCTGTACAGGTCTCGAACAATTCATAGGATTCAATCGCGAAGAATTTGAATCTTCGTCACTCTATCAGGAGCCACTAACATCAGCATTGATATGCTCGCGAAAAATCGGGTGTCTCGTTTCTGGTTGTCTCGGTAGAATAATAATATGGCAGACTGGCGGTGCTGTACGATGGGTAAGCACGCCATTGGACGACAATATGTCGATAACACATTTGGCGCTTCTCGAACCTACCGACGACCCACGACCATTCTGTTACCTTTGGTCAGCCCACCAGGAGGAAAGTTGCGGTTCTCCTCCGATCTTACGAATGTACGCTATGCTTTTTGAGCGCAAATACAGCGACAAAGGAACAAACTCATACTTCAATCTCGAAGCCGATCCTAGTGTCAAATTCGAACTCGAACTTGACGCAAACGATCGTATAACGAGTCTTTGCCCAATCGTACGTGAAAGTAATCCCGAACAGACTGATATTATCTATAGACGCGGGGAGGACAGTCTCTTATTGATAATGCTAGATACTCGAATATTACTATTTGATCTCAATCAGTGGTACAAGGAACAAATGCCGCATACCATCGGTGAGTGCAACAATCCAAATGCCATAATCTCGAGTTATCGAACGAGACCAAAAAGTCGTGGAATAACCGACGAAACGATAGTCAACTGTGCCTATGTGCCGAAAAGTCTTAAGGAATTTCCATGCAATGGTTCGAGTCCTCCAGAAGACCTGTTCTTTCCCAACTCATTGTCGTTCGAGTGGATCGATTTGAGCACAGGAAGTTTGACTATATGGTTGACAAGAGGAGTGCAAGCTGAATTATTGCGTGAAATGTCACTCACCGGTCCAGTTATAATAATCGAGCCTTCAGAGACATTTCATCGTTGCCTATCGGTCGGCCTCGTACCCACCGATGGCGAATTTTCTGTCAATGCTGACAAGGATACACAGCGCGAGATTCTCCTGTCTCTTTGTCTTGAGCAACGCTGGTCACAATTTCTACTACGATGCGCGAAAGAATGGTCGGACGGAAGTGCCTCGTATTTATTTCACGCTTTTCTATGCTGGGGCATGCAACGTGCCTCGTCGATAAAGTTGATGGCTGATCGTCTTTCGGTGCCATTATACGACCAATCTGGCGCAAGTATAGGCGAGTCCGAGGTCAAGGCATTGAGATTTTATTCGCAACAACTGGAATGTATAACGAGCGTTGTGATGAATTTGTCGGTCGACACCGTCGACCTGACGAAAGAACGACGTGCTCTACGTCGTGTGTCGACCTATCTTCAAGTTTTACTTTGGTTCTACGACGTCGGTTTGCTACCAGAGACTCAGGAGATCGAAGACGAGGCAACATTGCCATTATCCTTCTCACTCAAGATTCCCTATCCTTATGAGAAGCTCGCGACTATATATCGTGAGAAACGTCAACAATTTGCTAAGAAGAGCACAAAGAACGTGGCAGAGCACGAGGAAGATATGTTCATCGATGAGCTTATTACACGAGAATGTCCATCATTAAGATCACAGTGGGAGCGCGAGGGCAATGAATTGAGTATCGGTGGTTATTATCCACCCTCATCTTTACAATCATTGCTACGAAGTTATCTCACAGATTGTCACAATTCCAACTCTAACGAAATGGAGAACAAGCACCAAATAACAATCTACCTTCTCATGGATCTGGCGATGTTATTACAAAATTCTTGTCCTGGAGTTAATCAACTGATCAAATACCCATCAGCGTTCAAACTTTCACCGAGTTTGATCAAACTAACGCAAGCTCTGTGGCTTCTCGATCACGAAGATTATCATGGTTTTCTCGATACAATGACTGGTCATTTGGTTTCAGATTCGGATGTAAAGGACTGGCATCACAAGCTCGTTATGCGGACACTGATTCGTAACAATCAGAACAAATTAGCGCTGATTTATCTCAGAGTGAGAAAACCACCGTTATCATCCCTCGATGAGCAAGGCACTGCGATTAGCTTGTCAGTCGAACACGGTCTTGTACAATCGGCCTTTCATCGTCGCCCACCATCTCACTACGCTCAATTATTGACGAGTTTCTTTCGTGCTTGCAACAAACATGGCAAACTCAATGATATTCTACATCTCGCTCTGGATCACGAGGAGGAAGAAGCTTTTGTGAAATTTCTCGAAGACGAGAGAGCCGAGGACACCCGTCTGTTATATTATCTTCAGCGCTGTCGTTATGCAGAGGCCAGCACCGTTTATCCCATCGGGCAATCCATGCAGAGAGGAAATTACCCGAGGAACAACGAAAAATCCGCGCCGATATCGATATTCAACGCTTACAATGCCACGTTACCGGAAATAACAAGAAAATTTTCTGCAACTGTTGGTCACAAAGTGCGAGACGTCGATCCATCGTCGAAATATCCAAGACCGATGTCTCATTGCAAAAGTCGCATCGCATCGCGCGACATACACGAAAACATGATGAAAAAAGCTCGCGAGACATTTTTGCGTTGCGATCGTTCACGCATACCTTTCGTGAGCGCGCCTTGTTCATCGTCGAAATTTCAAGATGGTAATGTCGACAATAATTGTGTGCTCTTCGTCGAGAGAGCCAAAAAGCCTTATGGAAAACGTACGCTCGATGATATGCGAGGTGACGATAGTTTTCGCGTTGATAACGAGGACGATCGAAAACGTCGCAAGACTTCGAATTCCATCGATGAAACGGGTGAACGAGAAATTGGCAGCAGTATAGCTTTTGATACACCTTTGGTAAAACGAAAGAATCAAGTTACAAGTGCTAGAGAAACACCCATCGAGACGCCACATTCCATATTAAAGATTCGTCAATTAATACGGGAATCGACGTCACCAACTGTTGCAGCAAGCCGATTGCAGATTTCAGAGCCATCGGGCATTATTGAGAGAGAGCGAAAGCCACGTCACATAAGATTCAGCATTGGACAGCAGCGTTCCGAGGAATCCTCGATGGACGAGGTCGCTGGTGATAACGAGGAATCGGCGAGACACCTCGCGGAGGGTGATGTTACTGATGAGAGCGAGGAGACTGCAAAGAGTCTGGAGAAAGCAGACATTTCTGAGGAAGACAGCGAGGAAGCTTATTTCAGTCCTAATATCTCTGAACAATCTTGCAATGAAACTACTGTACTTTCAGATGCTTCCAGCTTTGCAAGAAATGTCTCAGGACCTCGACCGAGGCCTAGTTTGAGAAGAAGCAACGAGTCTACGACGAGCGATATTCTTAGAAAATCACTGATTAGAGCGAATGCTGATGTATCGACTCGACTAGCGGGGACGCCTACCATGACAGATTTATCGAGAATTATGGGCGATTATTCGTTTTCAGCGGACCGGAATTCCAGGTTCTCGAATTCGTTTGATACGACATCGATATTGTCATCGGATACGAGCTTCGAGCGTACTTTACCTATTCACGAACGAGCATCGCCAACAAAAGAGGAAAAGGCCTTTGTCCCAGGACGAGACAGTACGTACTCGTTCGCTAGACAGTCGATCGAGAGATGTCGCGATACCTCGAATCTTTCTCGTGGAAGGGAAAGAAGCGAGATATTTGGAAGATTCACTCAAGTTGTGAAAAGAACGTCGATAATATCTACCACGGTCGAGGAATCTATAAGAGATCTCGACGAGGATTCCGAGGTACTCATGGAGGTTGATGGTTTCGGTCTCGACAGGGAATCCTCGACAAGATCTCCGCATGAACGCGAATATACTTGGGACATCGAGAATAGCGCTGATAGAGCAACGAGTGTTAAACTCTCGACTATACAGAGCATCACGGAAACGTTCGATGTGGAGTCTAATGAAAATCCGGTTGAAAAACACGAGGAAGAGGATAGAGAAGACAACCAAGAAGCGGAAGAAGAGGTAGGCATGGAAGAAGATGATAAGAAGAGTGAAGAAGATGAAGAAGTTAAGGACGAAGAAGATAAGGACGAAGAAGATAAGGACGAAGAAGAAGAAGAACTCAATCGTAGCGAACGTAGCGACGTTTCCACGGAATCCGGAAACTCACCATCAAAAGATCCGGTCAATCGTGAAGTTGATAATGATGAGTCACAGGCAGCTAAGTCAACGGAGGATTGCGACGATGAAACACTGGCTCTTAAATACGACGAGGATGATGATCTGGACGAGACGAACGACGAAGATTTCCAGAGTCTGTCGAATTCTTTGAACGTCATGCCGTCGAGTCTGAGGTCATCGTTAGAAAAGTCTATCGTCGCGACGAAAGACTACGACGAGGACGACGAAGAAGAAAGCGACATGTTAAAAAAATCAACTATTGCAACGAACAATAATGGCTTTTACGAGATACCGAAAATTTCGAGTCAGGACTCCAATATAACCGATGACGAGTCGTCAAGAAGCGTCAATGATTCGATCCTCACCGCCGATTCAACCAGCATGACCAACATTCTTGAGAAGACTGTATCGGTTGACAAATTAATGCCAGATATTCTGGAAGAAGCTTTGAACATGACAGATGACAATTCCACGAGTAGTTTTGACTCGTCTCCGTTTACTGTGAAAAAACGGAGTGAAGATTTGCCACAATCAATGAATTCGTTGGAAAATGTGGAGAAAATTGTCGAGGGTGACAGCAGCCATGATTCATCTATATTCTCGAATAAGAAGGTTACAAATCAACAGGAAAATTTGTTCGACAATGCTGAGAGCAATAAAATTGCTACGATGAATTCCAGCACGACAGGCGAAACGCTGTCGTCAGACACGACGGATTTGAGTGGAATAACAAGTGAAGAAAAGGAAACGTCGAAGAGTGAGCTCAGTGTGCAAGAGTCGCCTAGAGCAAAGGGAAAAAATAAATCCATGCTGAATAAAAAAATTGATTCTATAACTCCAAATCGAACGAAGAGCCCTCTAACGATTCAAGACACGGAAGCTTCTATTTCCCAGCGAATTACGCGATCTAGACGAGCATCGTCCGTTATGCAGGACTCACCTATAGTTGAATCCCCCCTAGCTAAGTCTAACAAAGGTGGCACATTACGCCGAGCTGCCTCATTGGCAAAAGATATCTTTGCTTCATCCGAAGGAAATACAGTTTCTACGATGGAAATCCAGGAAAATCCAGAAACAACTACACATCGACTTCGGAGATCATCTTCTCTTGCGACGGAAGTATTCCCAAGGAAATCTCTTGTAACCAAAACATCGCCTAGAGATAACGAAGGACCAGCGCCTATAGCACGTAGAACTAGACGAGCTACGTCCGTACAAAAAGAAAGTCCCGTTGTAACGAAGGCAAAAGTTACCAGATCGTCATCCAAGATTTCTCTATCCGAGAGCAATCCCGATGATCCACCGATCGTCCCTAAAACAAGAAGAAACAGAACGATTTCCATGAACAAGGATGAATCAATGAGCGTTACTCCGAAGAGAATGACAAGAGCCTCGTCATTGGCTAAAGAAATATCGGATAAACATAATGTAGAAGTTCTTGAAAAGAAAGAGACAACTGTGACAGAAAAAAAGAAGCAAGAGAAATCGGAAAAGAGGAAGAAAGAAATACAGGAAGAGACCGAGGATGTTCCGATATCAACAGGTCGCCCGACACGAAAGCGAGGAAGTTCAGTTCCCAAGGAAATTGCCTTAGAAATAAATACGAGAGCTTCAAGAACGAAACGAGGAAGCAGCGTGCTGACGGAAGTTATTAAGGAAGAAACGAGCGACGATGTAAATGACACCAAGAGCGGGAGAAAAGATGCGTCAATGTCGAAGGAAAAAGCCTCGATTGATCAAACAAAGCTTACCACTCAAGCGACGAGCACTCGAAGGCGTTTGGGCTCGATAACTTCCATACCGGAAGAGGCGGAAGAGAAGGCAGAGTCGGAGAATGAAACGTTTAGCTCATCGAGAACGAGATCCAGCAATAAGAGGAAAGTTAATAAAGATTTGCGGGCTCTGAGTGCGGATGTGTCGTACGTAGACGTTAAACGCCGAACTCGAAACACATTGACGAAAAGTGCCATAATCGATGATCCCATCGAGGAGGAATCGCCCGAAGCTACCGCTGACGATAAAAACACTAAATCAACGAGAAGAGGAACTACCCGCAAAAACAAAATCACTAATACCACCAGCTTGAAGGATACTAGCGAGGAAATTGTGGAGAAATTGCCACCTAGAAGAACGAGAAAATTATCGCACAGAAGCGACGAGAATGAAGACTTTCGATTCTCACCCCCTGATGAAGCACATGACAGACCGAACGAGAATGAAAAAGGCATGTCAAAGAAACGAAATTTTCACATCAAAAAGTAATCCTTAAACTTGTTCAATTTCATAATTGTTATCGTATAATTTCCATTTTTCAGGCATTGTCGAAGTTCCTGACTACATCTTTTCACCGCCTCACACGAGATCAAAACTTGGGACTGTTGCACCTCGTAGGTATATAATTCTTGGCCACCCGTTGTAAGCTTTCAATTTATTTTAATCGTCGAGAGGCTGGTGTTCGTGGAGTCTAATCTTATCTAAATTGTATTTATTTTTTGTTACTGATTTTTCTACACCCTCTATAAACTTCTAAACTGGAGACGCGTGGCTTTAATCATACGAATGTTTGTTTTCGTTCTGTTTCAAATGCCGCAGGGAAATAAAAGACTTCATACGGATCACGGACAAGGCAAGAGATGCTGGTAAGAGAAGATTAGCCGGATTCGTGCGCAGACCTCGTGCCTCGTCGGTCGATCGAATCTCAATTTCTGACGTCAAGCTTGGTCTGCCGAGGGTATTCCGATTAACGAAAAAGTCCAAGAGTATAACCAATGACAAATGATTAAATGTGGGCTCGTAAACCACGTCGTTGATTTTAGATAATGTTTTCGCATAAAGGCGAAATAAAAGAAAGAAGATGAAACAAAACAACTTAACGCACAAAGTCTCAAAGTTGTAAGAGACATGAGTCAGGGCGAGGTTCTTCATCGGGGGAAGCTTCTTCGTCGAAGGAGGTTGATTGAGCAGCAAAACTGCTTTAGACTATTTGCACGCATTCTGACCTGACATTTGTTTTTGTTTCCCTCGAGTCTGAAATTGTACTGTAATCATAACGTTCGAGCCAACATATATTTTCGAACGCTGTATCATAGGCTCAGTCGTAACTATCTATATACATACATTCTGATTTTTTTTTCAAGAAATTCAAAGCAGTGAATTTCAAAAGGCAAATATGTCTACATAGGAATAGTAAACGGAAGGGAGAACGGGAGTCTTTTTCCTCACGATTTTTGTTTGCTCCTATTAATTTGCTTCGTTAATTTTTGTTTACTCTTCATCGTTCGAACGATGTAAATATAGAATGAAGCATTTTGCAAGAAATTTTCCACAGTGTACAAAAACAAAGAAAATATGAAAACAATGCCCTATGGGACCACAAGATGCATATACGTTCAGCTTTCGGATATCTTTCGTGCTCATGTTTGTTTGAATTTTTGAGTATGTCTATTTTCCGAAAACTACCGTGAAACCGATATTAGCTCTGTAACGAGATTAATAAAGAATAGTATTTTTCCATACAAGAAAAAAAAACGCCTTCAAACGTCTCAAACTTGGCTATTTTTATGTTTGTTTTCGCCAAATGTTACAGCATGAATGCTTATTGCAATTCGTTGTTTTAATAAATGTATATTTAATTGGGAAAATGTAGAATGGTGTGCTGTGAGTCAACCGTGTATTCAAACTATTTTACTCGCAAACAACTTCGAGCCATTTTTATGAATCACGATAAAGCGTGACATAGCAATGGTTGAAGTGCATTTTTCTTTCTTAACCACAACCTGGAATGGTCCTTGTTTTTTTTTGTTATTCTTGGGTCCGAGACTCTCATCTGAATGATGAGAAACATGTTTTGGATTATGAAGCTTTAGCACCAGGAATCCCGTGAAAATACTTGTACCATAATAAAGTTTGTAAATAATTTATTGATATGCTCGTGTATAGTTATATTAATACAATAAACGTATAAGAAAATTGATGTATAAACTTTTGTATGTTCTTCTTTTTTCAAGAAGAAAAAGTTAATCTCCAGTCACCATCGTTAATACAATTATTTGATTAAATGTAGATTTTGGGCGAAATAGTGTGTGTTTTCGTATATATATCTTCTAGATTCCTATGTGTAAATTGTCTTAATAGGCCTCGAACTTTCGTGCTTCTTAGGCGGAATGCTGTACGTGAAAGTGATTGTACGGATCAGGCATTCGTTTATTTCCTTTAAAAAAAGTGTGACGCAATGATTCCGATTCGAAAGTTGTTTCCCGTACATTCGCTTCCACTAATATTTTCAAAATAAATACCATTAGATACTTTATAAAAGTAATACGCAATACTTTGTTCAAGTATGAACGAAAAAATAGATAGAAAAAATGATTTCTTTTGCTTGACAAAGGCAAAAAGTGCACTTTAGTCAATAAACACCGACGCATTTGATCATTTATGTATAATTATTTTTTTTTAAAGTATCTTGCATTACTTTTCACAATATTTGGTACAGGTAGATGTACAAAAAAAAGAAAGAAAATGGGTATTCACGCTGATCGTGCAGCTCGCGGCGTGTACATAATACTTGATTCGATCTGGTACAAAGCCAAACAGTTAAAGTTTCGGATCTTTGGCAATGTTTTTTCGTATTCATTGATTTTTCTCTTTGCATTGCATCATTCCATTCTAGAGACTAAAAAAGTATATATCGGTGTTTTTTTTTCTTTACGTGGGTGTGTCGTCAATCAATGACGCTACGTTCTACCGTAGAAAGTGAGGCATGATTCTCATATCGTATAGACAATATCGTTAAAATTATTCTAATGAGTCCTATCTACGTAGTTTCGTTATCGCGTCATTGTAGATTCCCGACAATAATATATATCTTTATAAAACTCCTATGGCTTCATCGAATATCGAATGATTTTTCTCAATTATCATATATATATATATATATGCATATATATGTATATATATATTTTTTCGATTGAGCATTCGTGTTTGAAAAAAATGCCTTTTTCGCAAGGCACACACAATTTTAGACGCATATTATCACGATCTGTTGACAATATTGCGAGTCTTAACGTTATGGCAAAGCTCTCTTTAGCCCGCAATTCATATATGGACGAGATACATTCTCGTCCGAAAAATTTCAAATTTACAATATTATCAGATCACGAGTTACTTTTTTCTGTTCATTTCGTTCAAGATTCGATAAGGCAGTCTGAGAAATTTTCAGTCTGAAATAATGAGGCAGTTCGCTCACATCCCGTTTATACGATGAGTGATTTGCATTATTTCAAAGTGCCATGGGTGTCGAGAGGATGTAACATTATCCCCGAGCGACATTTGGATATTATTTCAATAATCAAAGATCCGGTCATGTTATTCTATTGCTGCCTGCAGCCGTCTTTGACACGACGTTTATGTTTCTCCTCGTTAGAAAGTGAGGGGGATTGCATTTGTGTACGTCGCTGTCCCTGTATGGGCATGTAGCATGGTGCGTCGTCGATCATCAACTCTTGAGGTGGTGTTGGTAATGCATAAGTTGGACTGACCGTATTGCTCGAGCTACTTGATGTGCTGCGATGAGTATTACCGTTGTAAGTCGGATCTATCATCGCCGCTACGTTCGGCAATTCGCGCAAATCCTCGCTCTCGTCATCAAGTACTTGTATCTCTTCCGGATCTGGATATTGCGATTGAGTCGGTGGATTTCTAAGTCGACTTTTCTCGTAGGTTGGTTTAATGTCAAGTTTGTCCGGTCTTGATGGTCTCTCGGCTGTGCCATGTGCCTCTAGCTGTTGCATTTGTTGACGCTCTAGCTTCTTTTGTCTCGCACGTTCGCGAGCCCTTCGTGCTTTTGCACGTTCTTTTTCTTGCAACATACGCGCCAATTCCGCGTCCTGTGCTTCCATGGCGATTTTACGATCAAGCATTAACTGGTCATCGACCGGCCCATCGTTCGTATCAACAGAACATTCTTCCTCCTCTTGTTGTAGTTTTCGCGCGAGTTCCTGCAAAAATGTCAGCTCAATATCGAACGTTTTAATACTTAACAATAGCAGCTTTCAAACATACGACCAATAAATCGCTGTTTTCAAAGAGTTCATTAGGAGTCTGAGCGGACAAACTTGATCTTTTTCTTCCTGTATCCTACGTTGTATCTCCAACTGGGCCTCTAATTGCGCAGCTTCATCATCTAGTCTCAGCTGGAGTCGCATTCTTTCTTGAAGATCTCGCTCTTTAAGACGTTCTTCTCTCTCAAGATTCAGTGCGACCTGTCTAGCCACCATTGCATCGCTCTCCTCTCTATTTTATGAAATAATTATTTACCATGATAAGTGATATTCGCTTTTTACTGACATAGAGATTTTAAAGAGTGCAAAAGTTTCCAACTTACTGTTCCTGAACAATAGAGTGGTAACGCATTTCTTCCAATTCCTGCTCGATACGTGCACGGGGCAGATCTTCACGTACTTGTGCGTTTCGAACTTTATTGCCAGTGTAGTGTTCCTTGACTGAACATAAATAGTAACAGACAAACTTTAAATCTAGCAATAAGCAAATTTCTTAATTTTTATAAGTACCCTGACACATTCCATAGAATCGCAAGATTTATCAAAATAAAAATATTGCAACAAATAAGAAATTTCTCACTGTTAAAAGGATATATATTTTGTTAATACTGACTTTCTTCATCCTGCAGCCTATAGGCCAAAGCACCATCCTCGTGAACGAGCCATTCACGACAAACTGTAAAATATATACGTATATATTTCTCTTTTGTTAGCACAAAATTAAGGAAACAGATTGCAGAGATTTGAATGCCCGTTGAGACAATGATAACACGCGTCCCAGAATTGACAGGCGTTCTTTGTATGAAAGACCTTTCCATCTCTGTGCTCCGACTTGTAGTCTTTTTTATTTCACTTACCTTCGTTTACTCGTCCAGCTTTCGGCAGAGAGTCCGAGCTCAGCACCGATTTCGCCATTTTCCGAGCAATAGGTACGTTCTCGAGATACGCACGACTCAGAACAATTTATGATATCAATATTTCCGTACATACGGGCACCTCTGTTTTTTTGTTTACAACTACCTTATGCGTTGACTGTTCCGTCGTCTCGCTCCATCTTGAATATGGCGATATGATTTCGATGCGCGCGCACGGGTGCGTCCGTGTTGGTACTACTAAGGACGAAAGAATGCAGCATGCCGCTTTGGTTGTGTATGTGTACACAGGTGGAAGGCTACTAACTTTACAGAGTATTCGTGAATACGATAGGAAGAGTAGGAGTCATACGACAGAGGTTAATTGACGGGAATGCGCGTATTTCTGACCTTGTTTCTAGTATTGACCGGTATTCACCGAGATCCCTCATAAAGTTCTTGCCGTTATCTGACACGATCCCCATTATAATTTAGCTACTTATATTTTATAATATTAATATAATATAACATATTATATATTTTAATCTAAGCTTCAATATTTTGTTATTCTAGATGGAAACACAGTTTGTAATATGTATGACTTTCACTATTTCAATTCATCAGAACCGAAACGAAGTCAAATTGACATACAAACGGCTATCTTTATAAATGGAGTGTCTAGGTCATGGTTTGAAGGAGTTATATATTATAAAAGAACAAACTACTTCTTTGCATGCAGTAATCCAATACTTGAGCCCTGAAACGGCATCTGCTTATAATTAGTAATGGAAATTACGTTATACTAATTTTCGATTTAACAATCAACTTCAGTATTAGATATGTCCATTATTTCAAATTTCTTCCAAAGTCAAATATCGAGTAAATTCAGAGTCTTAAGAGTCATGTTGCTTGGTAGAAGAACGTAGCAAAGAACTTCCCGTTTCTTTTTGTTATTACGAAGAGGACATTAATATCAACATGATGGGAATTATTCGCACGGTTGTATACGAAATACTTATGAAACGTTGGTGTTTGTCATGAATGAAGCAAACAAGAGCAAAATGTACCGCAATGCGTATATCGGTGAAAAATAACGAGCACGATTGTTCCAGCGTAAGCCAATTTTACAGTATGTTTATGTGATGTACACGACGTTGGAGATGACACTTCTTAACTGTAATCTCCATGGTCCGAATAGTCTGTCATAATAATGTAGAATAGATCAGACCAACACAAATTTGTCCACGCTGAGCGGACACAATTACTGAACACGATTATTCCACAGATTCTGATAAAGTTCAAAGATAAACTTCAACGTAATGAAATTACAGAGACAAGATTCACATTGTACTCGGAATTTGCAACTCTTCATTATTTACATAAACTCGAGCTAGATGTATAATACGAAAATATGTTTTGTTTACTACAAATGCTTAATTCGTTACGAAAACGCGGGAGAAATATACGGCTGACATTACATAGATAATTTTAGCAAAATAGTACATGCAGCGCCATCGTGCAGGAAAAGAGAGAATTTGTAGGTTGGTTAGTTCTTCGTGTAACTGAAGTCGCGGGGTGATATTTTATTAATTTAAAATAACAGCGACATTATAACTACGTTTCTATTACATACATTTTTTAATTTATTGTTGGTATGATTTTAGGCTTAAATCATTTCTTCGAAGGACCATCTTTGCCCTTGTCATACGAATCTTTTTGCTTGTAGCCTTGGACGTAACCGTCGGCAACAACGGAATCTGTACGTCCTTCTTTGCCTTTACCTCGACCCTCTTTATCAAATCGTTCCTTATGCGCGCCCGTATATTTTGATGTGTCTGTAAGACGCCGTACTGTGTCGTTCGTGGCGATTTGCTGAAAAATAAATAGCAAACGACTGAGACACAACGATCAGCCAAATTGGAACAATAAAAAATTGAATTTAACAGCTTTTGAATAAAAAATTGAAATATCTACAGCTTACATAATTAATTATTAAAAATTATTTTCCTTTTTTGTCTAAATATTTCTATTGTTTGTTGTACTACATGAAACATATTATGCGCAAGATAGAAATACTCACGGTGGTGTTAGAGAGACCGGGTTCTCCGCAAGATATCATCTTGTCCCTGATAACTTTTGGGTCAATTCCTTTGCTACTTGCAAGATCGTCGACGAATTTACTATAAACCTCAATCCTCAGAGTCTTTTGTCTGGAAAACAATTCACGAAATTAAATGATTGACAAAAACACAATGCTATTTATTTTAATCATGAATGATGGTTAATTTATAAATGCTTACTTGAATTTATTAAAACATATTGCTGTATCAGTAGTTGTGATCTTCTTGTCGAAAATTTTGGCTTGCTTCATCCATTTATCACTTTGTGTGAGAGTGAGAGATTTTCCATCTGATTTGGTGTCACCGAATTTTGAGAACGCTGCGAATTGTGTCTCAAAAGTTGCCATTGAAAAAGTCTTTTTTAGGTAATTTAGGTAACTAAAGCAAATTTCTATAGATTCGATTTTGAGATTTTGATTTAGGATAGAAAATCGACAAAAATATATAGATCTGTGTCCACGAGAAATTTACAAAAATAGTAGTCAAACAGCAAATAATTTTTTTTGTAACAAATGAATAAGCAATTCTCAATATATAGTCAATCATGTCATGGAATTTTCCGATGTGCGCATTTTTCATTGCTCTCCGAATGGAGTTGAAACAATAAAAAATCAAGATTTGTATCAAGTTGCTAATTGCATGAAATGAAAATTTATTTTATTTATATTTATTATTTTTATTAAAAAAAACATCTATACCATAAACAGCCTTGCTATTATTTGGTATCTTCTTTTTAACTTGAAACAAATAAGTACTAATTAAGTAAACAGAAATAGATATAACGACATGATAAGAAATATTTTAATATCAAGAATTGTTATATCGGCTTTTTGAAATAACTTTTTGAATAATTTGTGCCTCATTTTCATGATTTTTGAGTAAAAGTAAAACTAATCTTCATCGTCTTCGGTTTGCACAGCAACAGAGAATAGTAAATCGGCCATTCCGCGAATATCATTTTCATCGATATCGACGAGATCGGCGAGTTTTGCTGCGAGCACATCGATGTTTTCATTCGACCAACAATACAATAGCATAGTGCAGAGTATAATTGATGCACCGAGATAAAGAGAATTGACTTCCATTGCTCTGAAATTTCTTTTTTCCTCTTCTGATTGTGCACTTCGTCCGTTTATAATGAACTGCAGATTGGAGTATAGTTGGTAATGCTGAAAATTTTCAAAAAATTACATTAAAGGAAACGTGTATGTTAATTGAAAATAATTGGCGATGTTTCCTTTTTATACCTCCAGATAAGACAGGTCCAATAAATGTATAATTATCTCGGACATCTGCGTAGTAAGTTCAAGACCGGTAGCAACGAGAAGAATTTCGATGCAATCTAATGGTGTACCCATTGGTATCTTAAAACCAACTGTTTTGAACACTTTGAATTCTGCATTAAAAATGGTATTTGGTGTATAGTCGATTTGACTGTCTATCTCATGTAAAACGGATATCGCCTGTTGGAGAGCATAAAAGCAGAAAAATGCATTATACGAATTTTTAGAAATGCGCAACACGCACGATTCGTAGAATTTTTTATCCAATATAAATCACTAGTTAATATTGGTTTTTTACTAAATAGATAGTATTATTTACGAAATTTTATTTAATCATACGAGTTTTTATTTAATCATGATTCCTTTTAACATTGCGACATAGGAAAACCCAAACCTGTGATATTCCCAATCTCATCGAGTGAGAATCCATTTTACTGGCAATTTGTATCGATGAAATAAGCCAGAGCTTAGCTTGATCGGAAATTCTTCGCAGTTTTCGTTCCCAGTTAGCCCGGGTGGTGAGTTTGATGGTGTCGAAAACATTCTTGTATGTTTCCCAAAAGTTATTACACATGAATTTGTCGTAGATGTAGAGAGCCAAGTACCGTGTTTTTGGTGCAAGATCGCAAAGATCAGTGATCATAAACAACTCATTGACAACTGATGTGGGAATTGCTGCATGATAAAATCATTAAGAAAACAAAAATTATTGGCAATACGCAAAACATATTTCTCAAATACCTTTGATGTACATTGTCTAGAAACATACCCAAAAACGGAATCCAGAATAGTTTTCCATCTTTTATGATATGTTCATTTGTCTGATTGACTTCTTGAACATATCGCAACCAATCATAAATCAAAGGATCTGTTAATCATAAGGAAAAAAGAGAAATGTTACGTGCCGCAATGTATATTCGTATAAGTGTGAATAAAGCATAGATTGCTCGAAAGTTCACGACGATCCCATATTATTGTAGCATCACATGTTACAAAGATTATGATAAATTATTAAGACTTCACTTTTCTGAATACTTCGATGATCCATCCTTTCTTAATGTTTTCAAGGTACTGACAAAGATATTTTTTTCCCATGGTTTCTTTTGAAATATGTAACGCGTGATGCCGGCTGCTTTGAAGGGTAAATCGACACATTCGTTCAGACTGGTCGTCTGGTTTCTCGGTTGGTAGTTAAATCTGTAACAATTTTTTCAGCAGTGCGGTTGTGTTTTAACAATAGTATATTTGTATATGATATACAATTGATGAATTAATATAAGTTGTGAAATTTTATAAGACGCCAGCAAATAAAGTTGCTTCCAGATTTTGTTACCGATCGAGCAAATTTTGTAAGACCCTGCTCGTAGTATCAACTGTCAATAAGTCAGTAAACAGACGAATTTTGATGGTGGAGCAGAGGATCTTATCGCTATCAAGTTTTTGTAGGAGTGTGCGATACGGTGAAAACACCGGGCACATTTAATTTCGTTTGACAATAAATACGCGCTAAATAAATATATGGATTCACCGACAGTTAAATAGAATACGTCGCGAATATTTCTGCGACTTATGAACAAAGAATCACGATATATCGGAGTCCGTTACGTTATATTGTGCCATCAGTGACCTAACCTCACTTTTACTTCCTAGTAATATATTTGTTTCGGTTGATTCAAGAAATATAAGTATAACAATGTCTACCTTAATATTTAAATCGTTGGGAATTTCTCGGATCTATTCTGCGCCAATTACTATGAAAGTACGTATGATCAAGGTACAAAAGTTATTAGAATATTTTTAAATAAAATTTCTGTTCATAGGTAAGGCAGATCAGTATCTCTTCTTTGTTACGTCAAACTACTGAAAAAGAGTCACCAGTGAAAAATGCTACAGAGTCCCAGCTGCCTCCCAAACAATCAGCATTGAAAAAGATAATGCAAAAGTCACCAATTTCGTGGAAAAGTTTCTCAATTTCTTTTGCTATCGGTAGTGGTCTACTTGGTTACATGTACTACCTCAGAGAAAAGAAAGAGTTAGCCATAGCTCGTGAGAGAAGACGGCATTTAGGCAAAGCAAAGATAGGTGGATCATTCGAATTGATCAATCCACAAGGAAAGGTTGTAAAATCGGAAGATTTCCTTGGACAATGGATTATGATTTATTTTGGATTTACGCACTGTCCGGATGTTTGTCCTGATGAGATTGAAAAGATGGTTGGCGTTGTAAACACACTTGGTACGGATATTGACCCTTTGTTAGAAATTTTCATACGCCCGAGTATTTGTTGACTAATGGAAACGTTATTCGTCAATTATTTTATAGAGAAAGAGCACAATGTGAAGGTTCAACCTATATTTATTAGCGTTGATCCGCAAAGAGACAGTCCCGAAGTTGTTGGGAAGTATTGTAAAGAATTCTCCAACAAAATAATAGGCTTGACTGGCACCGACGAACAAGTTGCTGCAGCGTGCAAAGCATATCGAGTTTACTACAGCAATGGACCCAAGGACAATGACAATGATTATATTGTAAGTACCGATCGGTCAAAAAAGTATTTAATAGTTTAAAATAAATCTAGATTAATAAATAGAAGTTTAAATTCGTTCTCAGGTCGATCACACTATAATAATGTATCTCGTCGATCCGGAAGGCTTGTTCGTCGATTATTATGGACAGTCCCAAAGCACTGAACAGATAGTAACGAGTCTATTGGTAAATAAAATGAAACTGGAGAAAATACAGAGAGATTCGTGGCTACCGGAATTGCCTTTCAGCAAGTCCACGCAACCAGCATAGAAGACAGATAAGGCATTTAATTCGGTAACGGCGCCTTTAAAGAGTATTTGTGCATAATGAATTTCGTAAAACGATATCTTGTATCTTTAGTTACTTTATACATAATAACTTTGGTCAATGGGATTACACTCTATAACATAAGAAATATTTTTTTGTTATTCTGGCAAGAAAACGTACAAAAGTATAGATTAAAGTGTAACACTGAGACTTTCGTCGAATTTTATTTGTACAATAAGTATATGCATATCACACATTGTCTCACACGTAACACATTTATCCCTGATCCGTGAAATCTTCTGCTTTTTGGTTGCTATTTCTTCTTTGTTCAAATACATAGAGAGCCGATTAGTAAATAACATTCACAATTATTTCATCTTAGGAATTTGTCGATATATTTCATTCACTGTATTCTTGTGTTCTTTTTTCCATTTGATACTTCGTTTCTAAATGTTGATATTCTTTAGACTTGTTTTGCACAGTGTGCTGCATACGATGGATCTCAAACGTGCGCAAATTGTTTCATGATTAAATTTATGGAAACAGTGATTAAATGCAATTGAAATTATAGTGTAATTGTCATTTCTTCCATTCTATTGATATTTATATCTTTTCTCCCAAAGCATCGAAATACAAAACCTAATTTTGGACGTAGAAGTTGCACCATTTTCTTCCTTACAATTCATTGTAATCCTTTTCGTATCTTCGTGAAGCATAAAACATTGAATTCTGATCTCGGTTGGTCAACAACGAGATGACGTGTTTTCTTTTTAATATATAGTACAGACTAATCACCATTAACAAATGGATTTTAATTTATATCCACAGTTGAGTGTCCAGACAATAGAAAATATATCTACCACTCTCGATCAATTGGCTTGATCGAAAAGCCATCCAGCATAGATAAAACAATAGCCAGCTATTGTTATCGACGATGATCATAACTCTCATGTTTCGTACAAATTATGGCCCTCGCGATCAATTCGTCGAATCGTTGAGACACGCAATCATACAAAACTGTCCCGATCGAACGTTTTGCAGGATTTTTGTCAGTGTCAGTCATCGTTTGGTCGTCGTACCTCGACGTGTCAAGGAAGCGCGTGCTGTTGAAGATTGTGAAGCTCGAATGCGAGACTACAACATTCGGAATCGCTCCATCTGTGCTGATCCCGAATTTTGTCATTTCCGCCGGTACTCGGGAAGGCACGGAGAGAACCTTCTGATGCCTGAAACAAATACATGTTTCCGGGATTCCCCATTGTTCATCTCTATAATCGAATCATCATCAAGGACTTAAGTATATCACTTTCATTTATGATAATCAAAGAAGTTACTGTTTAAATGTTATATTTAAGAACATTTTTCAAAGGTTGTTGTCAGATATAACGAGATACTAACGTTGGAACAGAACGATAGGAGCGACTGATCCGTGTACTTGCTACATAGTGGAGAAACCACAGCGTGATTGGGTATTGTGCTCTGATGATAATTGTCCGGTGCCAGTGTATTAGCACCGTGACTCATGATCTCAAGATATCCTCGGCTGCTGGCTAGACTTCCGCCTCTCGTTGTAACACCTGCGAAAGTGTCAAAGATTCGGAAGAATTATAGTAAATTCGATGTAAAAACGAGAGAGGTGTGAGCGTATGTTACGGAAGCGGGATTTTCAACGATATAGCGTGTTGGATATGGTGGTGTGCGGGAAGCAACAAGTTTTGGATATGTATAAAGGCGACAGAGGTATAGATACGAATATTATTATTATTATATATACGTATATATAGATATATACGCTTTAAATGCGCTGGCTATATATATATGTATATATTTTTTATAATATGAATTTCGATAGGTTTTTTGGCAGTGGTCCACCTTTGCGACAATGTTTACGTCACGAACGAACGGAGAGATCATTTCATCGTGAGGATTCAAGAAGACACCTTGTGTACTCGCCATCGAGTGAGTCGAGCGATGGGCATCGTGATCGTGGAAGAAACTCGCCCAAGGTCTCGTCCACCACTTCAAACCGTTATGACTCTTGGTGAATTTTGCACCGTTGCAGCTACAAGTACTGCTCGACTGAGTCGATGGTCTCTGGCCCCAACGGCCCCTCCGAAGACGTGGCCACTTTCGACTTCTTATAGCGCGTGAAACTTCAGCTCGTACTTCACCATTCAAAAAACAGTACAGAACCGCAACGAAGAAGCCCTTTTTTATAATGAAAGATAACAGGTTGTTACTCATTTCGATTCAGTATGTGCAGTTGTAACTAGATGAGTCGAAAACTTGAGAAGAATGTTCACGATGAGAAGAGAATGTGCGAATCAATCTTCCAAAAAACAATTTACCTGAAAAGAAGCGAATGGTTGGTCGCAGAATAGCCAAACGACTTCTACCGTCTCGTTGACACCCATGCTATAAGACAAACCTAGGAAGACGGTATAGTGTACACCAAAAAGTGGTACAAGAACTAACGTACTTCGGGCCCATCGTCTAAAACAAATACAAACAACAATATCCTTTAAGCATCGTCGCCAATTGCAAAATTGTTTTTTATTTTATACATTGGAAACAAAATAACTTGTAACGCTGTGTTTCTTCGGACACCGTTGATCGAAGTTTCGATAGAAGAACCCTGACGATGTTAACGAACAGGACGAAATTGATCTAAAACAAGATATCATAAATAATATTTAATAGATTAAATTCAATTCCACTGCTGCTGTGGTTTTTTGTATTATTCGTTTTAACTTACTAAAATCGACAGCATCGTTGGCAATCGGATTAACAAGAAAAGAAACGGATTGTTGTTTGTAGTCCAGCAAAACGTGTCCTCGAGGATCACTCTCATAATGACCCATGGCAAAACGAAAATGGCGGGCAATCCTGTTGATCATAATCAGTTAATATTCTTCTTTACCATATGGAAATGTAGATGAAGAAGAAATTTTCTTCTCCGTTTGACAACTTGTGCAAACTTACCCCATCCTAAAACGACATACACGGCTATACTGGAATTGGAGTCAGTGAAGAGTGCGTTGAATACAAGATTGTGAAGATAAAGCCCCTCCATAAGAATCCAAGAATAATTGGCCAGTATGAAATACTGCCATATGCTGGTAAAGCTCTTGCACTGCCAGTTACTCTCGACCTCATCGACGAGCAAATAACTCTCACCGTTTTTGACGAGGACATCGGATGCTAGACCGACTCCCGTTACGAAAAGCACCCCTTTGAGTAATGCCATGAAGGCTCGTGTCATGAAAGAAGCGAACAGATGCATGTGGAGTATGTTCCTGGGACATCTCAGCTTCCTATATCCATGAGAAAATTTTAAACAGCTCGCACAAGGTTGTCTTATATTTCATTTAAATACATGAAAACAAAACATTATCGAGAAATCATCTAAAATGATTTATTAAACTAACTCCTATATAAAATTATTAAATTACATATAAAAAAGAAACTCTAGAACAAAGTTAATGCCAGCACCACGAAGAAGAAGATGAAATACATACTTGATCATTGAGAGTATCAGAAATGCCACGACCAGAGTTGAGAACGATACTGCATAGCCAACAGCCGAAATTCTCTTTATGACTGGAAGATATTTCTGGAATTGAAACGTCGATATTAAAGAAACGAATCGATTATGTACAAAGATTATCGTCGTTTTTGTTAAGTCATATTTGAAGACAACCGAAGTCCAATCAAGTCTAACTTTTATCTGAGAATATCCAGGAAGAAACTTCTTCCAGGATCACCATGACCTGCCTCGATTCCCAGTCAAGCCTGTGCTTATTTTTCATCTACTTTTTTTCCCTTCATTATCAAGCCAGCCACTCCATCTTTCCCTTCATCTATCTTGCTCACAACATCCTTCGTCAACATCTCCCAGTTCTTCAACGCCCAATCTTGTCCTCGACACCTTTTTTTTTATCTTTTTCGTATTATGTTTTTCTTAATATAAGATCTGTACGGTCATTACTCAAAGCTATCGCAAAATAGTATTTCCTTTTTATCTCCAATTTATCAAACCATCGAATTTTATGCATCTTTGATTCTTTTCCATGAAAACTCTTTCGTGCAATCAACCAAACGAACAATATGCAACGCGGATATTTACCTTCGCTTTTCTATTATTGGGGATTACTATGTTCTTTTCTTTTTTTATCATTCACCTACATTTTCGTGCACTGGATAGAACGAATATTGGTGCGATTGGGAGGATACGCAAGGGCCTTCTGAAAACTCGATTGTCAGTTTCCCTCTGCATTTATATTCATTGCGTAGTCGACAATTTTATTTCCATATTCGTACAATCATTGAATTCTCGATAAAGGAGAATTTCACGAAACAGATATAACTATGAGTTGTCAATTAACATCCCTTTCGAAGTAGTATTATTTTTTCTTTTCATTTTGTCAAGTTAAATTAATTTCTTCATTAGGGCAAGTAATAAAAAAGTAATTGTGAACGAAGTTATTTATAATCTCGTTAACTTTACGAATAAATAAAATCTCTCGATATTGAAAAACTGATCATTGTTGTCGCATAATGAGAAATTAACGATTGAAAGTAAGATCAATATGTAAAGTTTAAATTGAAATTGTGGGCGGAACTTCTTACCATAGCAATGCGAGAATTGTTTCACGTTTGGAATTAGCACGTCGTTCTCTAAAGGGCGAATTGATAAATCGATTTCATGCAAATTCGATCAGGCAATACAGTTTTTGATTGACGAGCGAAAAATTTCCTCTATTATAAATCAATTATCAAACGTGTCTTTCAAACGTTACAAAATTACTCATTGAATATTCGTGACGAAACGAAAGTGTTTCGTTGATGAAATGATACAAAATTTCTCGACAAATTGATATCGAAATACAAATTACAGTTTTCGATTTTAGTTTATTTTATCTCGCAGACGATCCCTCGAGGATTTCTTTCGAATCGCGTTGATTTGGAAGGGTATAAATTGTTCTGGGGTAAATTTCCCCAGTGAAACGTACAAATCATGTTGATTGTGATTGGTAATAAATAAATATATAATTTTTATCCTTGTAGATACGAGGCCCTTAGTCGAATGGTGGCACGAATGTCTTTATGGTTGACTCCCCTAATGACGCAACGTATATAAATCTTCTTGGGTTTCGTACAAGTATCGAGGGGAAGACTGACCCGGATATGGTTTTTTCAATAGATCTTGGGAATTTTATCGATACCTCGTATTTTAGTCTTTCGTAATGCTCGCATTTGTTTTCTCGGTCACTTTGGTTGCCTCTTATTTTCTCGAATCAAACGATCATTGCTGATATAATGTTAATGGGAATTTCCAGATTGAGTTATAGATATTGCTATTTTTCTCACGATAGTGATGTCATAAACTTGCTATTTCTTTGAGCAGGAGATTTTGAGAAATATGTAAAAATGAAGGT
>JAPYZU010000722.1:0-39363 GCA_030523005.1 Tryphoninae sp. B BG-2022a
CTCTCTCTCTCTCTCTCTCTCTCTCTCTCTCTCTCTCTCTCTCTCTCTCTCTCTCTCTCTCTCTCTCTCTCTCTCTCTCTCTCTCTCTTTCTCTCCCTGTATCGCGGGCGATTTTATTCGTTTTTTATATCTATGTTTTGCCTTTCGGAAGACCAGAAGGTGCCTTCTGACCTGACTCAGTTAGAGGATAGTCTCGAGGGGAGTTTCGCACAGCAGGCAACTATGCGTTGTTACCAAGCGGTGATTGGCTGCGCTGCGACGTGTCCGAGTACCGTTAAACCACCGAGAGAACGAGAGAGGCGATCGTGGCTGGTGAGTTTTCATCAGGGACCACCGCCACAGCCGCGAGTACTCCTTTTGCCCCCCACCCTCTGTATTCTACCGGAATATCCTACAAGACTTCGTGTGTACTATCGGTGGGAAAACTCAACTTCTTGGGCTCAGGTTCCTTCATGGAATTCGTATCTTTCAGGGAGATTATTAACCACTTTGTTTCCCTATCGAAGAACGAGCCGCGCCTTTTTCCCAACGGCACAACCTTGTACCTGTGTAGCACCGGTGCTCTCCTTAAATAACATTCAAGGTTTATGAATAAGTCGTATCCTTTTACAATTTTCAAACGTTGGTTCGATCTTACATCCGAGTTTAAATTCAATTTCCTATCAAATTTCGATCAATCGAGATTAAAAATGAAGATCACTATCACTGAAGAACCAACTGTTTTATAGGGTTGAAAAAATTGAAACTGGACATTTTGTTACCATAAAAAAAATTGTGACGTAAAATTTCTTCGCCGTTTTCTCACAAACTTGAGAAGTTACGTTTATGATAAAGGCGATTATTTCAATTTGTTCTTTTGTTTTGTAAAGGGGGCAAGCAGTTTGAGAATGGCCACAAAAATTGGCCAATTGTATGCGAACATACAATTAAAAACTTCTGAAAAATACTTTGAAACGAGTAAAAACTAAGCCATTTACAAATAACGATTATTTCCATACTTCCGGGTATACTAGCCCGGTCGCACGGACAATATAACGAACACATGTTGGACATCGCTCTAGATTTTTACGGTCTTGTCTCGCGTATTACCTTGACCTCCGGTACATTCGCGGAAACGTAACGAACTCGAGCAAAACCCGAATATCCCGAAAACTAGAATAGCCAAAATGTGTTTCATTAATTCAGAAATTAATGATAAGATTAATAATGCGAATTTAACATTGTTTACTAAAATGGCAAAGTGTGCCATTTGGTCCAAAATCTATCGACCTATTTTCACGTTAATTTTCATATCAGACAAATTATCACGAGATATGAAAATTCAAATTTAACTGTCTACTCTTCCATCGATGCTTCAAGATTACGATTGTACAGAACGAATGAATGTCACTTGAAATATTCGACCGATATGAATTTTAATGGTTCACGGTGAAGATTAACTGTTTCGAGAAGGAAAGATCTAGAGAAGAGAAGGGAGGGGGGAGGCAAGGAAGAGAAATGAGGCGATAGGGCACAGCGCACGAGTGCAGTAGGGAATTGCACTTTAGGGCATAACGGCATATTGTGGAGAATGGTCGTAGCGTTCGCCACGTCCTATATAGTGAGAATGAAGCAAATATAGTCGAGAGAAAGAGGACGAAGAAGAAGATGAAGCAGAAGAAGAAGAAGAAGAAGGAAGAGATAAAGAAGGATAAGGACCTCAAGCCAGAAGAGTCGAGAGGGCTCAGGAGGAGCACGGAAAGAGCCGGAACTGAGAAAAAGGTGGAGGACCGGTCTCTCCTCCCTCTCTCTCTTTCTTTTTTCTCTTAGTTGCAAGCTTTTTTTCCAGGAGGCTAGCGGACCCAATGAGGCCGCCGGCGAACGAGAATCCAAAGAGGAGGCCGTCTATCGACACCGACTCTCTCGGCCAAGAGAGTCTCTATGACTAACAAGTTTGCACTTTAGCGCATAACGGGGCATTTCCTAGTGTCCATAGATCATGCTACGTGACCCAAGAATTGCGTGGGCTCGACGCCCCACTATACGTACATATCCGAGTTATACCGAAGATTCGAGCTTGTACGTTCTTAAATCCTCTCCCTCTCGCCGTCTTTAGTCTAGCTTTGCTCTCGTCCATATCGCCTTATCGTCATGCCTGTCTCGATGAATTAAGGGTATCCATCTTGATGATATTCGACATTGATTCCTAGCAAGCGTATAAGATTCTGTGAATCTTCCCATGTATTAATCGTACGAACGGTTTATCGTCACGCCACGTCACATACGTGCATTACCAAAAAAAAACATTCCACACTCTTTTTGTCGAAGTGTTAATCAACGTTTCGAAATTTGTATTTAGAATCTCCTTTGATCTTCCTTTCATGCCAAAATGTCCAAAAGCTCAAAACGTCATGTGCCATACCGACAGTCGATAGTGAAAAAGGACTGTAATCGGCTTATCTGACAGCTGGTTTAAAGCTTTTTAAAAGTGCCAAGTTCTTAAGAGTCCTCGTGCTCGATTCTGCCTGGAAAGAATTAGATCTTTTGAATAATCTTAGAAGATACAAGCTAAAAAGGTAGATTGCCATTTTTTGTTGTTATCATACGTAGGTAAGAAGAGCCATTTCCTCTCGACAGAGGGAGAGAAAGAAAGAGAGAGGACGTCACCTTACGAAGATACAGAACTAGCCATGAGGATATTAATTTCGTAACGTCGCTCTTGGTTGAGTCGAGAGGTACGCGAATCAGCGACTAGGAAAAGAGGAGTCACTCCACGACTTCTTGGACATGTGTAATCAGCGCGTACAGGCCTGATTCGTTATCTGTATACTCGTTGATTAATTATTCGTACACACTGGACACGTTGGGCCGAAGCCAGCCGAGCGAGTTTCATACCGGGTAAAATTTTAGCAAGCCGACCGTGTGTTGCCCCCATGAGCAATGGGTCTTGTCTCACTCGTAACCAATCTCATTTTGCTCTCGAACGAAGGCAGAAGGCAAAAAGGAGCAAACACCATAATCCTACCTCCTCGACGAGAACGAGAAGCAACGAAAACAAGCTCAAGCAAAAGAAAATAAATACAAAAACGTAAACGAGAAAAAAAAATGGCGGAGGGATGTTATATTGGAATTTAATTAACCACGCATCGATACCAATACGCACGCTCTGTCATTAGACCAATCAATTTTCAAAGAGCTCTCTATCATTAGAGCGAGTATTGGGGAAAGGGAAAGAAAGACCTGGCGATAACAAACAAATAAGAACAAGAGACTTTATCGACCCGCAATTCTCTATCGCGATCTCGCCTCTCCAGGGAACGATGATAAATAACATCGAAATTACCACTACGCTTTGTGCGAATTAAGAATTTTTAATCCCTACACACAGTTAAGCTCGAAAGTTAAATCTGATAAAAATTGAAAAATATGAATTTTTTTTATGTGTTTTCAATGAACGTCGGATAATTATTGAATTTACATATTTTGTAATTTTCTCGATGGGTTAATGGCAATGTAGATAAGTTTTATCACGTGAAAAAATTACTGGCATATTTTATCTTGGATAATTTGATTTTTTCTAAACGATTTTTATAAGGAAAAAAAATTGTTTATAATGTAGAAATATGAAATTGAGTCTGAGATTCTATTCTAATCGTTGCATTGACCAAAAACTATTCAATCTTTCGACAAATACTAAAATATCGACGATGCAACTTTGTTTTAGAAAAACTGTCTTATACAACCAATTTTGATTTCCCACCCGCTTCGTTTACATTTTTCTTGTCTCTAATATTTCTTTCAATCGAATGCACCTGATACATCTGCAATTTTCTTGTCTCATCCCCCAAAAATACAAATCTAAAAAGAGTCGAGAATGACATTGGGAAAGAATTCCATTATTGTTAATAATTAAAAAATTCTTTACCAAACTGTACGTGTGGTTGTTATAAAATCGAATAAAACAAAATAAAACTCGAATCTGAATTCTTGAACCCGACTATATCGATGCAACCTAGTCAATATCCTCTCCCCCTCTGCCCAAGGGCATTCGATCTCTTCCCCTCAATATAAGCCTTCAGTCTCATACCATATAGATTCCATAATCCAGATAAAATAGCCTGAATTACATTTCTATTTCACACGAGCCTTTCGATATCATCGAGTAACGACGTCGAGTTTGCAGCCCCAATTAATCGTTGGCCCGATTATAACTGGATGCAAAATAAGGGTAAGGAAAAGAAAAACGAAAGGACGAAATTAATAGTCGAGAGAGTTTGTCAGCAAGACAAAAAAAAAGGGGGAAGAAAGCACGAGAAGGTACCATTGGACCAATACGTCGATGAAGAAGCCAGTGGCGACGACGAAGGAAGTTAAAAAAAAACAAGAGAAAAAAGGATAAAGTCAAAGTACCACCACCAGACGATCGAACTGATATCCGATTATCTTGTAAATTATCGTATCGCATGCTATGAGACCAAAAAGGGATACAGGCGCCTGTGACAAAAATTCAAGAGAGATAGCAAGACAGACAGAGAGAGAGAGAGAGTCCATACCATGTCCATTATTAATTGTTGACCGGATAATCCTGACGAGGGGCTTTAAGAAACCAAGGATAGTTTGGTGAATGAGAAAAATGATAATTAAATATGGAAAACGAGGAGATGAAGCTCGCGTCTCCATTGAACAGCGTAGAAGAAGGAGAATATTCGTATCGTCTGTCGGGTTTATATGCCTTGGCGCCATGGCGAGAGAAAGAGAGAAACAGAAAGGGAGAAAGAGAGAGAGGGAGAGATATAGAGGGTATGAGAAAGATATCCTTGCGTGCACGTATACTTCGTGCCCGAGAGTCATTTGCATCAGCGAAATGGAGAAGAAGATCCCTGTGAGTGAGAAGGAGGAAAATAGTGTTGGAGAGAAGAAGTGCTTGGTTTCTCAGCTGCTTCTCTTGCTTCTTCTTCTTCTTCTTCTGCTTCTTCTTCTTCTTCTTCTTCTTCTTAGTCTTCTTCGCGTTCTTCTTCTTCTTCTTGTTGATCGTCGTTCAAGGATCCGTTGAAGATCTCGACTCGCAACAATCTCAGCCAACGATCGCGATTAGCGCGCTCATAATATTCCTTCGTCCTTCCTTTTTTTCGTCCCCCTGTCTCGCGTATTCTACAAATAGCACAACTATTAATAGACCAGTATTTGAATTGTCCACGAGTCACTCTCGTAATAACTGGTCGAGCTTTTCGCGGAGTAATAAAGCCAAGAAGAAAGCGGAGTAATAAAGCCAAGAAGAAAGAAGGTAGAATGAAGTGGTGAGTTTGTCCGAGCGAGGAAGATAATGTTCGTCGAGTGAAGAAATCCTTCAGGGAAAAAAATGAACGAGAAAAAGCTCTTAGATTGAGTCTTCGCGTGTCAGGTGCGACCGAAATGTGTAATTTGACGAAGGAATTAAAGGTTTTCACTTCGAATGAAAATAAATCTCGCAACGAAACGAGAACGATGAATCGTTTCAATAATGAAATGATTTATTTTAGTAATCGTCGATGGAACTCTGAACGAATTATCGATTATTTTTGATAATGGATCGTTGAGTAGGAATTCATTGTCCATTATTCTGATCTCGATTGATTACACGTTGTTTCAACGATGGACAATGGGATCAGATTTATCGTCCATTATTTCGATAATGGTCGATGCTATATCAATCCATTATCCATTATTTTATTAAGAGGAAATGGGATTCGATCGAGAGTCCATTATGTTACTAATGGACAAACGGATACGATTCACTGTCCATTACTTTAACAACGAGTAACGGTACTCGATCCATTATCCGTTATGTTGGTAATGGGGCAATGGAACTCGAGCCCATTATCCATTATTTTGCAAATCGACAATGGGGACTCGATCCATTTAATCCACTGTTTTGCTTATGGGCAATTCGTTCGCGATCCATTATCCATTATACGTAGCTAACCAGCCATGGGACTCGATGGACGATCTGTTACGTTGCTAATGAATGATGGGATACGATCCACTATCCATTACCACGATAATGGATAATGGGACTCGATCCATCATCGATTATGTTGATAAATGGAAGAAGACTAAATAATCTTCTGTCTTCTGGACATGTTCAGCTTCAATCCTTGGCGAACCATGTCTTTAATTCCATAAAAAAGTATGATGTATGTTATATTACACACTTTCTCTGGAATGAAAAAAAGGAAACAATACAATCTTGCTTGTTTCTCCTTACCAGACGTTACCATCTGGAAGCTAATTCTACATTCTAAAGAAAAAATGCTTAATTGTAGAGAGACAGACTAATTATTGAAATTCTGCCACCTGGCGCCAGTCTAAGAAGCACATTGCCTCGTTCAAGAACCATCCATAATAATTGAAATAAAATCCTGCTGGAGAATATCCCAGGAGTTAATTACTTGATTAAGATATCTGTACCCAGTGTCGATACGATGAAGAGGGAAGAAGGAGTCTCGTTCTTTGCCAAAATATAACGAAGAACAAAAACTGAGAAAGATAATTAGAAAAGTGGGAATTGATCGTTGGTTTTCACTCTGGTACTTCTATCGTGGTACAGTCATCCACTGAGGCGGTAAAGGTATCGGATACGTTGTCCAACATATGCGAGGAAGGGTGTCGAGATGGTGGAAACGCACCGAGGCAGACAACGGATATAAAACAAGAGGCTAAGACCCTTCCCGCCTGGAAAGAAGAAACAAAAGTAACAAATGGCAACATATAATACCACTATTCACTAAGAAGCACTTGGAATAACGTACTATCTCTCGTACATCGCGGAGAGAACAGACGATATACATTTTACGAGGCAAAACTCGAGTAGGAGGAGATATTCGCTCGTTGGTCGGTATCAGCCGAGGCAAAGCGCAGATAAAAACAGAAAAGGAATATGACGATGAGGAAAATAAAAGGCATATATATATCGGTTAACTGAGTGTGGTATTAGTCCGGTGTAAGCGATTACCAATCCATCGGGACACATAATCATAATGAAATGTACCCAAGCCAGGCGCGTGGTACTCGAAGATAGGCTCTGGCTCGATTCTCTCTGATGGCTCCCGTGCATTTGTGCGAGAGGTTGGTCTTGTGGCTTGCGAGACAGGGAAGAAGAGAGAAAGGGAGAGAAAGAGAGACGGGGAGAGTAAGTCAAGCGCCTCGGAAAGGTACAACCGAGCGTATAAGCGTTCGTGTTTTACTTGGACGTCGGTAAAAATGTTAATTGACAATTGCGTGGCGCCACTCGACGAGAGGAGAGTCTCGCTTGACCACTGATCTCCCTCTACCTTCTCCTCTCTGCCTCTGCTTCTTTTGAGCTTTCAGAGCATCCTCCGCACACCAGCCGGAACAACCTCGTTGCTGCTGCTGCTGCTGCTGCTGCTGCTCGATGTTGAATATCGGCTGTTCCGCCTACCTCCTTCTATCTGCAACTGCAGGGGAGTTAAATACAAAATTCCTGGGACGAAGCAATCCGGAAGCGATACATTTCTCATCGGTTACAAGGAGCAAGAGAGAGAGAGAGAGAAAGAACGGGAGAGAGAAGAGATAGAATCGTACACCATCCATGGAATTGGTACGAGGACGAAGCTACGAAGATGAGGCGGATCGAACAAGTCTGGATATGCCCGAGAGAATCTCGAATAGCACTGAAGCATTCGGTCAGGGGAGGAAGAGATGCACAAGAAGGAGAAGAAAACGACGAAGAACTGCTGCTGCTGCTGCTGCTGCTGCTGCTGCTGCTGCAGCTCGCATGCACGGTTTCCAATGGTCGTTTACCTGTGGCAGGGCGCGAGTGACGACCCTGCTCGCTTCAAGGACACAACATGGGCACACACTCTTCGTGGCTTACGTGGTTTGTCCGGCATTCGACCATTATCCTTTTTTTTCATACTGCGAGAACATTATGACGAGGGTCGATAAAGCAAAATCTCATCGTCAATCCCAATTTTTGTCCCTATTATCATGAAAGTCCTCGATTAGAATGTTTTGTTTATGTTTTATTCTTGAATTTCCTGGGAAAGTTAGTGCATGGTTTTGCAAGCTTCAACTGATTTTTTGCAAAAGCTGTAGTTTGTAACTATAAATTTCTAATCTGTGAAGGAAAATGAGCAAGAATAACAATGTTTCCTGAAGTTTACATTATTCGCAAGAATAAATCTTTGTGCAAATTGAAAATATGAATAACGAGATTTGAGAAAACACATGGAGTAGTGGGAGTTCTTTTTGCAACAAGATGAATGGAACATGTGCGATAGTTTTGAGAAAAACGTAAAATACACAGACTCTTGGCGATGCTAGAACGAGAGCCAGGTAGCCTTTTGTCGATCGCAGCAAAGTAACAAAGACTTTTGTTTCTATACGTTTCGTTTAAGGAGAAAAAAAGAAGAAGTCTTTATTGTTCCCACGCGTGAATAAAGTGGCAACATAGACACACCCTGCAGAGAAAGAGGGACACGGGCACGTCGAGCGTTCATCGATTCTTCGACGACGTGCCAAAGCTCTCATGTGTTAAATGAAGAGAAAACGAAACAAAGAATACAAACGAAGTAACGAAGCGATAGACCGAGGCCGAGGATAAGAGGATGACCGCCGCCTCTGTCGACTTCTCTACCTCGAGAGATTCGAGTTTCGACGAATCCTTGCGAGCGAGCCAGCGACCGACCAACGGTAAAAAAAACCACGAGCTTTGTGGATTCTTCGAATGGCAATAAAATGAACTCTTCGCCATCTCCGAAGTCTTGACACCCTCGGCTGTTTACACCTACCTACACCTAACAATTATCGTCGGGAAAATAACTCAGAAGTCCCGAGGACCCGCTTCCGAAGAATTGTTGACAAACCACCGTGAGGATAGCCAAGGTTTTCCATCCGCGAGAATTGCCAAACAGAAATTGTACAAAGGCAAAATCGCGATTTCCCGTTACAAGCCATTTCTCTGTATGGGCGTTGCCTTGTCGTTCGCACTTCCGATATATCTTCCTTACAGCCAACATTTCTTCATTCTCAATTTTCGTTCAACGCAGATGCGAAAAACCACATGAAGACAGAATTTCTGTATGAAAAACTAAAAAAAAAAAAAGTTCACTCACCCGATCTTGGTTATCAGCTTTCCATGGACGTGAAGATAGGATGTTATGAAGCGTTTGTTTACCTGCAAAACGCAATGATTTAATTATGAACTGCGATTTTATAAAAAGAATTTTATAACGTATCTCTTTTCTTTACTAAAATAACAAAACAAGTTTTGTGGTAGATTCGTGTGAGATTTATGAATTCTTACCTCGACACTAGTTAGTTGAGACAATTCCTCAGAGTCACTGTGTACAAATTTGGAATCTGCAGCGTTCGTTGAGGAGGTTGTACGTCTGACTCGTCTGCCACCAGGATGTATCCAAGTTTCTCGTCTTAAAGCTCCAGGTGCATTGTTCGCTCCCTCTTTTTCCTTCATTCTCGCCCGTTCCTTGCATTCGCGTTCTTCCTTACGCTTACGTTCGGTAGATTCATACTGAATAAATAGAGTATGTCAAAGCCATCTAATAGTTTCCGCATTCGACTACACCTGCGTCTAATCTACTTCTACAATCCGCCGCCAGTTCGCGTTACCGTAAGGCGTCTACAAAACGCGATTCGTCGCAAAAATATCGACATGCACGTACGTACTTTCGTTTCTACGACTAATCGCAAACACGATAAATGTGCAATGAGATATATGCATAAAACGTGATAAAGGAATTTATTACATATCGAGTCTACGAGATTTGTTACGGAGAAAATAAAGAAAAATAAATATACGATATGTAAAAATCATGAAAAATCAATGACTAATAAGCGTCGATGCGTGAGAATGATTGTCCAAGTATTCGCACACCAAGTATCGAAGATTACTTACATAATGAAGATACTGGCGGCATAATGGAAAAATCAAGAAATTTTATTATCCAAATTACGATCGCTGAAGTAGCGCGAAGACGTGGAGTTAAACAAATATATATTTACGGCACGACAAAATTTATCGATCGTCATACCTTTTTTCTGTTGTCGTCGAAAAGTGCTATGAGACTCTCTCTAGCTGAGTGAAACGGATTCGAGGCCATCAACGAGCGCATATAGTAGTATACAGCGTCCAATTTTCGCCGCTGTGAATAAACCAAATGAAATTTTTACTTTTATTTTGCATGACTAAATATAGAGAAACTAAGACTTATAGAAACTGCGATAATATTCAGTTTGTAAATAATGCAAACAAAATTTCTTCTTTGTTAGTTGTTACTCTCAGCTGTAAATATTTTGTGTTTGAATTGACATCAGTATGAAAAAAGCGAAAATTGTTAACGAAATGAATGAAAATAACAATTATAAAAACAATGCGAAAACTCACAGCGTAGTGGGCAAGCAGAGCGAGTTGATTGTACGGTCTGCCATTCTTCGGATTAATCTGTTGAGCTTTGAGGTACCACTGTCTGGATTTTCCATAATTTGTAGTTTCGTTAGCTTGCTCTTTGTAACGCGCTAGGTCACCCAAAAAGATAAATATCTTTTGTGCACTGACGAGGGCGAGTCCCACAAAGCCAAGTCCATTTGGTGGCGAGGTAGAGGCGAGAAAAACCTCGAGCTTGAATTTGTACCTGTTCTCAAGAACAGTGAGCAAATTTTCAAAATATGTAGTACCCTCGTTAATAATCTTGAGCATAATCTGCTTGCATGTATCTCGTGTCTCGCCATTCTCTTTTGGCATCATCTTTCGCAACATCTCGATCATATTGTAGTAGAGAATCTTCCAAAAGTGTTGCTCAACGTTCTCAGCCTGGCAGAACTTTATGTCGGTCTCGAGAAGAACTTCCAAATTTTTTTGCAATTCTTGACGAATGCTTGATATCTTTTCCCAATTTGTTATCAAGCCACCATCGCTCAGGACCCATTGTAACTCACGGTCGAGAGTTTCGACATCCAACAGCCGATACGGATCTTTAGCTGTGCGCATTCTGTATAACGTTTGGTAACATTAATAACAACATATCACTTCAGCAAAACTCCAGATCTCCGTGCAAGCTTGTAAAAAGTCGTTCCAGTCCGAGCGATAGAAGTAAAGTGGCAGATGGAAAATATAATTTCTTATCTTCTCCTCGGTTTCTCGAAAAACAAAATATCTAATTGTAAGTTGTAAGGAACTGTAACGTTGATCGGGCTGGAACGATTCTAAAAGCTTGTCGGAAAACTTAGAGAAATTCGTTGGGTTTATTCCAATACTTTAATTGATCACGGCTGTGATAATGATTTGTAAAGAAATCAAACCCAAACAATGGGGTCGTTTTTGGAAAAACACAAATTTTTGTAAGATCAACTTCAACATCACAGAAAATTAGGGTTCGCTCGAAGACGTTTAACAACCTCGACAAAAATCTTTAAAAAAATTTACATTCCATTATCGCACTTGAACAACATGTGACTTTTACTCACACTTCAGAGCATGGATTGTACCAAGCGGGGCCAGAATTTGGCTGGATCTGTTCAGCGACGAACGACACTGAAGGTCGAGCAGGACTGTAACCGACCATTCCAATGCCACTATCCAATTGAGGACTACGATAATTGCCAAAGTTCTGAAGACCCGGTGGTGAGACGATCGAGTGAGAGTTGCTCGCTGTTGGTACACTCGAACTCGAATCTTGACCCGTTGAATTTTTGTCGCTGAAACGAAATGAATACGCGATAAAGATATAATTAAATCCTTTCTTATAACAACATATGTTTGACCAATGGGAAGAATCGAAAACATTTACTTTCAATGACAAATCAGCTTTTCTAAAACCTTACCGTATTTGCAATGATGACGCCCTGTTCGCCGTTGTACGTACGATTATAGGCCTGTCAGGATTATTCGGATCGAAGAGAGTTTTGCGCTGATGCTGTTGACCTGGATGTTCAGATCTCCCATGACCTCCTATGGTGATATTTCGCGGCGATAATTCTTTCTTATCGGGCAGTACAAGAATACCCGGTGGTTGAGAATTACTCGAAGTTTTGTTCATTGAAGAACTTGCTGTTACGACATTATTGTCATTGCCGCTATTCGACGTTGATACAAAATTGCTCGTATTGCATTGCGCAACGTTACAGATCGTTGTTGGGTTTCTCGTATCGTCCGAATCGCACATAGAACTGCGTTTACCCGTTCGCCAATTCTCATCATCGTTGCGTCGCGTATGTTCAACGTTTCTACTCGAACCGCGATAATCACGATCTCGACTGTGCTCGCGACTTCGCGGTAGTCTGCCATTGCGCATTCGTCGATTTCCGTCGTATCGACGATTTTGAGCCACTCTACGATCGTCCCTTGAATAGTCGTTTTCGCGATTCTGTTGGTTATTCATACGCTCACGACTTTTTCCACGATTACCATTGTCCCTGCTGCAGCTTCTGTACAAATAAATGAGACGTTAAAAAGATATATTCTAACCTTTTAAAGAACATTTGTAGAACTAAGGTAAATATGTAGGGTGAAAGTTATCCTCGAACTTTGCAATAGTAAACATTTGTTGACTTCCTAAGACTTCTTTAAACTATGTATGGACTATAGTCTAGATAAAATAGAGAAGAAATAAAGTCAAATTTTCATTAACAGACTAGACAAAATGTTCAATTTACCTATCCGTTGCCCCGGAGTGCCTTCGGTCCCTTCGCTTCTTTCTGAATCCGGAATTTCGTCCAGAACTGCCATGAGGATCGACGCTCGGTGCTCTCCAACGTGAAGAATTATCACCATTATCGCACAAACTTATCACTGAAGAGCTTCGACTGGGATTGACATGCTCTTCCTTATCGCTCTCGTTGTCGATATTTTCTTTGAAGGATTCGTCGACATCCTCTGCCCAATTGAGTGTCGTGATAGATCCTAAGTCGGGCAAAGAGCTGTAAGGCTCGCTGATCTTTGCAGGACTCGGATTCAGGCTGTAACGTTGACTGTTTGTCTTATCAGCGGACGAACTTACGTCCTCGGTGTTGTTATTACGTTGCCTGAAAAAAATAAAGAGTACATTAAAATTAATAGCATGATGGGGGGGGGGGGGGGCAGTAGTCCATACTAACCAAAATACTATACAACAAAAAAAATAGAACAGCAACCCACCTACTTAATATTAATTCTATTATTGATGAATGAATATTTGCAGACTTATTTTTCTAATTTTTAATTCTTATTTCTCACGTCAATATAAGTGACTATAGATTTTTTACCATTGATGATTATAATGCTCAGGAATGCTCGTGGTTGGAGATGCGTTTCTTCTAGGCTGGTGATCCAGTGGTGGATGCGGTGGTGAAGATTGGCGACCGCCTCGATTTGTGTTCTGGTGCATGAAACTGCTTGGTGCCATTGAAACTTGTGTGTCAGCTCGACTAAGGCTCTCCATACTCGTGTACATTGTACTGTTACTACCACGGCGTTCATAACCCCTATTTTTCGCCAATAAAGTCGTAATGAGTGCTAAAAGATATGCAAGTCCACACGCAGACAAGAAAACAGACGCCACAAAATATAAATATCGCAAAAACCTAATCCTAAATATAGCAAATACAGAGATTTAATTAATAAAGAAAATTGTATACGAAGTCCTTTACCGACTCATATACTCCTGGCTAGGTGTATGCGATCTTGAACTCGCGGCTGAATACTGATCTGGCGTGCCAGGTCTATAGTTTGCTGTCGTCACTTCTAAATCCTCGGCTCTGAGCCTTCCTCTGCCTCGGCTGCCAGCTGGTTTGGTGTTAGACCAACCAGACTGGGGTGGTGGGTGCGAAGGTGGAGGCATGGTGTTTCGTGTCCAGGATGAATTAGTATACCCCGACGAGCCCTAAAAAACAAACCATTACAATACCATATACCTCTATTAGATGATCTCTAAAGGACCTGAGAAAAAGAACCAGTATCGACGCTATTTAAAACACAAATTTCACATTTCCACGACATAAAGCAACATGCAAGATATAATTCTACTTTGCAACTGTAATTCAAATAAAGATATGAGAATTCAAACGAGATTATACCAAAATTATTGTAGTTTGGCTCAAGTAAATATATAATGTGGGAAAAAGAAGACTATTTGTTTATTTAATGTATTCCAACGAAAAAACATTTGCTTCTCACGTACTTGGAACGTCGCTGTGCCTCCGTCCCAGTCCTCCGTTGGTTTTCCAAAAAGTGAACCACCACTTCCAATCGGTACATCGAGCCCGTTCTCAGCCAGATATTTGCGCTGCAGACGGGGTGGCAGCGTTTCGATTTTAGACGTTTTTACACTGCCTCGTCTTCCTGACGGTGGTTTTCTCTGAAATTTTTCAGCGTAACCTGGTGGATCGACGCTTCGTGTGTCGCGTATCCGATTGTACTCATTCGCGTTGTTAGGCGTAACAGCAAGTGGCTCGGAGCCCTGTATGATGTTTCAAAGCGTAGTTCTTGACTCTGATTTTCGCATATCGATTGAATCGAAGTCGATATGAAAGAATGTAAAAACTAACGCACCTGTCGCAACTCGCGCGGATAGTCCCGACGATTTCCATAGTTTCTCCCTGACATTGGAGATTTTGAGCGCCATTCACGTTCCTCGTTTTCATTTGGATTACGATTATTGCCACGACGATTGCCTGAAAAACGTTTTACGTGATCGTCTGGTCGGTTGCGAACGTTGTTGCTCGATTCGCCCACTGGTCTTCCCAAACGATTGTGCTGTCCATCGTTTCGGTAACTTCGGTTGGACTGATTGTCCCAGTCTCTGTTGCCCGTTTCGGATCTCTCTCTGTCCCATCCGATATGAGAACTGGATTGCGACTGGGGCTGCGGAGGTGTCGGAGCTCGGGATGGAGAGCTGCGTTTTGCAATAGGTAAAAATTGTTCGTAAAGTTCAAGAGCGAAAGAGATAGAACACCAGACAGAAAGGACAATGTAAAAATTGCTAGATATTAGGTCACCCAGGAAACGAGTGTTCTTCACCGGAGATTGGCACCTCTCGTTAATTTGAAAACTGACTCCCTTTATTTATTCTTCCCACTATTTATGTTTGTTCATTGCACATGATTGTTGATGGAAACGACCTTTCTCATGTCTACTTTGCACTTTCCCCAATTGTACAATTATTATCGTGCAATACAAATTATTTGGTTTCTGCATATTCTTATCAAATGTGAAAACATCTGATGTTGTTATAGAATTTGTTTAAACAGAATATAATAAAAAAGTAACAAGGAAAGAGAGATCGGTGTTCATTGTTGCAAAATCAAAAGTTCTTATAAATCAAAGGATTAGAAAAAAAATTAAAAACTCAAATAATTACTTCATCTTAAAGAATATTTCAGAACTGAAAGTTTCTAGGAATGTTGTATCGACGTATAGAACTAGAATATTTTTTATAATTTCATTTAACATAATGAATTTTTTAGCATGACACTAGCATGAAATTGTGGTGAAATAAATAATGAATGACAATTTCAGAAGTAACGAGAAGTGCCCATCTACGCTGGTCATTCATTTTCTTTTCAGTAGAGTAGAGTTCACCTATTAGCTACATCCCGTTCGGCCAATGATTCCTGCACTTTCTTGGGTACGTACAACTGCTGTTCAGGCTTCCTGCTTCTTCTTCTTGTATCACCACCGCTTGGATGATTCGTCCTTGTCAAGCTTGCAGTTCCATCATTACTGCTCCGATTGTCATTGAAGCGCAAGTTGCTTAGCCTCTCGTTCGTTTCTCGTGTGTCACTTGTCTCAGCCTGAGCCAAACTGTTGAATTGTATGGGCCTCAGACGATCCTGTACGGAAACAGGCTTTGGTTTCTCTCCACCGATGCTATCACAATCAAATTCTTCGGAATTGCGACCACTTTTCTTAAGAGGGCCGCTTCCTGGTGTATAAATCGCCCTGGGCGGTGCTCTGTTTCCAGATCCCCCACGCATATCTCCAAATCTTCCTCTGTCCAATTTACTATCTGTTTGAATATCTAACACAGATCCGAGGAGATAAAACATTTTTCAATGTTTTAATATTTATGTAATTCTAATGTATAATTATCGCAAGCATTCTTGTTTTTATAACATATAAGTCATTAACGATCAATTTTGTATAAGAAGTACTTTGGGTATTCAAATCTTGGATACAACAATAAATGAAAAAAGAAAAAAAATTACAAATCATAAATTTAGGTGCCAGTAGTAGAGTTAAATGCACTCCTTTTTTCAATAATCTTTGTCACCATTTATCAATTTAAATAATAATGTGAGTGATGTATATGTGGAAATTACTTCTAAGTCATTTAGAATATTATTAACCAAAAGCTTTTTTTTTGATTGTGTTGAATTAACATGGACAATTAAGTTGCATCATTGCATTGATGGTCTTCAACACGGCATACGGATTACCCATGGCAAAAAAATTCACAGGTAAATATTTTTTAAAATCAATAAGTTTGATAAAACACTTGAGCTTATTAATATTGCTAGTATTGCAATGAAAATAGTACATAAGGGTTTGAGCAAAACCCTTAACAAGAGGGCAAGAGCTAAAGAGTCAGATATTTTAATGATTTCACCCAGCCGCGTTGATATTTCAGAAAATATTTAACATGAAATTTTTCAATTTCCAGAAATTTCGAGCTCAATTACGCCGAAAATACAACGCAATTTTCTCGCAAGCAGCTGAGTAATCTCGAAAAGTTGAAATTTCATTATACCCTTCTCTTGGACGAAATTTTTAGGGTTAGCTTTTGTTTGTTGCTGTTCGAAAGCGTAACTCAGTGATCAGACCTATCGACATATACGTTAATCCGAATAATTTTTCGTCGTTGAACACATGTATCATTATTTTTCACCTCACCGTTAAGATCTATTAGAAATTTCGTGACGAATTACCTTGTGAAATATCTCCCCACTTTCTGCGTCCTTTGTCGACGTTCGCCATATTGAAATTCAACCATTCAAGGTGCTTTGGCACGTACACACATATGTATGTATATATTTATGCGCGTACAACGGCGACCTATCATAACCACTACTCGCGCATGTGCATATAATTGTTATCATGCTAGTAATTGGAGTAAGAAGCTGTTTTTATTTTTGAATCTCACATTACAAATATTTTAGGGGCTCTCATTGAAAAATGAATTTTCGATAGTCCAACTGTCAACCGGGAATACTATGTAAATATAACTATACACGCATATAAAATTCGCATTTCATACGCTATATAAACAATAACAATCAGTGGAACGCTGAGGAATTTATTGCAAACTGTGTATATATCATTATGTTTCCACAGGTTGCGAAACATTTCGAAAACGTTTCACGCTTATCGGTTTATGTTCCGAAAAGACAAAGTTTCCAAAAGAGGGATGCAATTGCGGACTGGACCACGCAGACGCAAGCCCTTCGTGTCAGGTACCCTTATCTTTAATTTTCTCCGTTTTTCAAAATTCAAAAATAAACACATACGTGATAAAGTCAAAATAAATCTGTGGGTGTATAAATGGATTAGTAATTTACCATGCCTTCTTCGTACGAAATATCGTATACAATGCTATTGCATTGAGATGAACATAGCCGCCAAAACAAACGCTGACCACGACGCTAACGGTGAAAATTTGAATTGTCCACTACCGAAAATACTCAGTCGATACGAGACCAGTCTTTGCACTGACTTGAGTAGTTATACGTTATACCTTTGATTAGAGGGGTGATCAGCAACGCTCAACGAAAGTTTAAACGTCGAACATTGGTTATGCGACATTCGAGCGTATGAAGAGTGAACTTTTTTGTACCCACGTTAAGTTGGCTGGAAGCCATCGTAATCATATACAAAGCCGCACTACGGTTAACCGCGGGCGGTTTTAACCGCACGATTTTGAGATTTAAGAAAATGTGCTTTTCGCTATATAGGTATATAATTACGCTGGCGGAGTTAACTCGTGTCAAGGGCACGAAATTAGCCACAGTTCAGTTATTGGCCGCGCAGATGTCGCCCCACCGCACCATTGTTGAGGTTTCAACTTTTGTCGAGCGTTACTGATCTCCTTACTAATTTGTTTGTTACTGGATTTTTTATAAGAATAATTGTAAAAAATATGGTTCATCGTTGTTAATAATACAGTTCAATAATACTAAGTACGAATACAGTTAGTAGTCTATTTTGGTTCCCGGTTTGCATACGGATTTGTATTGATTGTACGTTACAGTGAAATGGCGCTACAATATTTTTACGATTGATATTATTAATTCCTCCGAACAACAATATTCTATCGCGAATCTCGGGGAGGTTAAACATCAAAGAAAAGAGTTCTGTGTGTGCCCGCGAAAACCGAACTACCGTTTTCGGAAGCAATGCTTGTAACATAAACATTAAGTTTTACTACAAAAATAAAGAGGTTATAATCTGCATAGAGCATCTGCAAATATGGATTACGAGGCGACGCAAGTTGTTAATGATCGACGGGCGACGAATTCTAATAATTCCGTGGACAAAACACAGGTAATGTTTATTTTATACGTTATGGAGAATAAGTTTATTATAAGATCACGGCTTTAAATAATATAAAAAATTCCTTCATCAGATTGGAATTCTTAAAATCGGAAATGAGGAATTCAAGATCGTCGAAGGTTTCAACAGAATAGGGCGTTCTACCTTATGCAATGTTCTTATACGTGACGTAGTGAGTATAATAGTTTTTTTCTTCTTAATTTTCGTTTAACATATAGATCTGAAAAATAAGAAGTTTATGGATCTGTATCGACGGAGGTTTTCTGCAGTTTCCCTCCATCCATGGCAAATGCGATACAGGATACAGTAAGGGTACAGAACGAAGCGAAACCGGCTACAGCCAGAATTCGCATAAAAAGATAGTAAAAGGTAGAAAAAATAAAATTTGCAAAGCTTGTCAATACCCTAAAAGGGTAGGTAAGAAAAATTCAGAACATAACAACAATGAGAAGTTTATGAGTGACTAATATAGCGCTGCTTTGAACGATTTTGGAGCAAATGTGGTTGGGTAAATGAAGTTGTGTCCCTCATATTACATGGTGCACATTACCTTCAGTTGATACTGAAGTCCAATGTGTGAGAAATACAAATTTTCTAATCATAAGACACACGAGTTAATTTTGAACCATAATTTGTATTTGGACAAATTCGAATATCATTTGCAATACCAAATTTGACTTTGCACTTGCACAGGATATTAGGAAAACAGAACTGGGTTTATATAAGACGATCTTTTTTTAAATGATTGTGGATTCGTTATATTTGTTTGTGACATCCATTATTAAAGATTAAATGGCATTCTGAGACTTGTCAGGTTCCATAATCAGCAGATTACAGCTCGATTTTGGCATCGCCAACTTTGTTCTCGTAGAAGTTGATGGAGTTCCAGAATTTGTAATTGCCAAAGTCAACGTCGTGTTCGATGACACTCACACCCGGTGCTTTAATGTGCAAGTACTGGAGACCTTCCACGGATGGACTCAGTCGAGGCCAGTCGATTCCCACTTGAGGAACACTATTAATACAGAAAACATTACTAGTTAGAGAATCATATTTATCTTGGATTCCGATTTCATCAAAAAGATCTCACAGATGATTTCGTGTAAACAATCAAATGCAGAAACTGGAGATGATGAGAATTCTTAATGCGATGTAACTTTTTAAAAGTATTGATAGAAATTTTTCTACTTTAGCTTACCCGGTAGTTGCGTAGGAAACCCAGAAATCGAGAAGATATCTCTGCATAGCACGATCGTCGGCGGTGGTCGTAGGGTCGACGAATGGAGAACCAACAACGTAGTACGTATCATCTCCATGGGCTACTCCTGTGAGATGAAAGAACAGTAAAATATGTAGTCTCGAAAAAGATGTCAGTACTGTGATACAGAGAGAAGAGCAAAACAAACTTTCGAGTGTTCCATCAATTCTTCGTAGTAATACTTACCAAAGTTTCGAGTAGTACGACTCATTGCATCACTAAGGCTGTGTGCACCTCTGTACGTGAAGTAATAGTAGTAGACTGGGCTCTTATTGACCTTTGCAGTCAACTTGGCAGCCTTCACACCATCAACCACGAAGATTCGGTCACCAACCATCTGAATGACTTCGGCGGTAGTCGTGCTGTCGATTGGTTTTGATCCAAGATACTTTTGTCTAATCAATCGGGACACTTCGACGTGTTTAGAGAGCGGAATCGTGTAGTTGTAGTCGAGGAGGAATGGAGCAATGATGTCGAAGTTGTGGTCGAGTTCTTTCAACAGTACCTTGTCGGCGACGAAATCTGTGAAAGGACACAAGTTATAGCAACATACAACAAATATCAATCGATGAATACTGTAAACTCTATCGCTCACCAGCAGCTGGGTAAAGACCTTCCTCGCTAACGACACCAGTGATCCATGGTAGATCCTGAACATCTCCGCTGTTGATGACCTCAATCGGGGTACGGTCTAGGAAAGGTGAATTGCTTCCTTTTTCAACCACTGGTCCAAAAGGTGTGTAGGGATTGTAGCCCCATGGCTGGAAAAAAACAATCATTCTTATCTAACTGGATCAATTGTTTTGTTTCCTATTTTTCTGAACAACACACACTCTCGTACATTGTGTGACAAACAAAATTCATGAAATTCACAAGCTTAACTCCAGTCAAATGAAATTAAGATGCTAGGCAATCTTGTCGAGCCAGCTTTACCAAATACTGTTGTTTCTGCCACAGTATTTCACAAAATCACAAGTGCAAAGGGTAATTATTAAATTGGATAAATTTTGCACATTATTCAAATTTTTGTGTACTTCTCAGAGGAAGAATCTTACCATGAAGTCTCCATCAGCTTGAATAATGCTACGAGCTGGTCTTTCCTTCAAGCATTCTACCAATTCAACATTGCTGCCGCTCGGGCATCCCAAGATGGCACCAAGCTTTTTGGCTTTCTCAGCAGAATTTTCCGTTTGTGCCCAGCAATCCAATGCGGTTCCACTGAAAGATATTCCTCCTGAAAACGGCGAATGGATATATAATAATCTCTCTCACCTGCCCATGTGATTGTTTTCTGGGAAATCATGTTACTCACTCTTGAAGAGACCAGCGCTCAAAGGCGAGAGGTAGTGATAGTGAACACTGACGCCTCCAGCGCTCAAACCAGTCAGTGTGATTTCTTCGGGATTACCATTGAAGGCTCCGATGTGTTCCTTAACCCAACGAAGGGCCAAGTTCTGATCCTTGAGACCCATGTTGCCAGGCACCACTCCATCACCAGTGCTCAAGAATCCTAAATCAAGCCATTTTTTACCATCCAATGATATTTACATTTTGCTTCAGATGAAAAAGTATTGATCTCAATACGAAATGACTAGGTTTTTATATAAATTGCTCATTCATTAATGAAGATGAGTATCAAGAAAAGGAATAATATTAAACAAACCAAGTGGTCCAAGACGGTAGTCAAATGTGACGAAGATTACATCCCGGTCCATCAGATAGTCAGGTTTCGTCAATTCACCGGTGTAGTAGTTGTACTCCATGTGCCATTGGAATGCACCACCGTGAATCCAGAAAATGACCGGAAGTGGCTTGGATGTCTCAACCTCGGGAACGTACACGTTGAGATAGAGACAGTCTTCAGCTCCTACGACCTTCTCCTTGGGATGAATCGGCACGTGGGAATATTGAAGACACGATGCTCCAGGCTTTGTACCTAAGAGTTCTCCAGCCCATGGCGTTACCGGTTGAGGTGGCTATTTACAATACATCATATTTATTTTATATTGTCTTCATAATCCTTTAATGAACAATTTCTTTACAGATGGAAACTTGGATGAGCAATGGACTGTGAAAATTATTACTGAATCTGGACATCACATTGAGCAAACGAATTACAAAGTTCTAAAGGACCTAGACAAATTAAAGAATCTTCCTTAAGCCCAACAGCTTTTCACAACAATAACTGTCTTACCAAAGAAGGAAACTCATGAAATATGAGAAGATAAGAAATGATTTAAAGACACTGTGTGAATACGTGTCATACCAAGGATAGTACTTAGTAAGAAATAATAATTTGGTTACCTGAAATCTGAGCGATCCAACGGGTGGTTGAGCGTAAGGAATTCCCTCGAAAGCGACGAAACGACGTCCATGCTCCGAAAATCTGTATTCTCCCTTAATCGCACCCAAGGTTGTTTTAACATGGAGATCAAGCGCAAATGCGAATGGTAGGAGGAAGAAAAAGGCGAGGAAAAACCTCATGGTTGTATTTCACCAGGACTTTTGATGAGGTCGAAAAGTGAAGAACTTACTTCACACTGATACTTTAGCTTCGAACGATCCGCATATTTATACCATTCTCGTATCGAGAGATTTGTCTGGCTTTAATAAGAAACGGATGAGCCCAGTGAGGCTATCATTACCAGGCTATCGTCGCGTTTTTATCGTACACGCACATTATTGTAACTATCGTCAGACGTACTTTATGTTATGTTGACAGTAACACTGCATTTTTATATTTGGCACTTGTTCTGCATTTTCCTCGTCAATGAAAAATTGATTGAAAGTTAGACTTGAATGATTGACTGTTAATCAACCATTTTACTGGTCAGGACAAACGTTCCATCTATTTTTGTGCTGTGACCTTTCATCGCTCGTTAAGATTCTTATTATCTCCGTCTTACCGTTTTATAATTATCAATTAATTCTCTGTCATTAATTAATATCAATTGTTTTATCGTATATTTATTTTTTCAGACTGTCTCAAAAGTGCATGCTGAAATTCAAGCGGGCCTCGATGCGGCATTCATATGCGATCTCCGATCCGCAAACGGAACAACATTCAAAGGGGTAAAAATTTATATTTCAACAGTTTTTGTAATTTTAAAACCGTACACGATTTGTGTTATAGTCTCGTAAAGGGATGAGTGAATTAACAAACTTAATATACATTTTTTAAAGTCAAGAGCTTCCTTCATTCGTATTCTACAAAAAAGAAATGTAAATTATGAAGAAAACAAACTTGTTCTTAATGTCGTTTATAGAAAGAATTTTATCAGAGGAATTTGACAAATGAATATTTTTTTTATTTATATTTGTAAAAGCAACAAATTTGCAGCTAAAGCTCAACTCTGTGTTGTTTAGTAATCGTTCATGATGTGGGACCTTAGATTTTCAGTGATTTTGTCTGTCCATTCATTAATCGCATCGATTTTTAAACTATTCTTAAGGCTCACTCAAAGACATTGCCATAAATGCAATGATATTGCTTTAATGCCTCTAGAATGTTTTCAAACCACTGGGCTTATTTCTCAACCAGCTAATCGACCACGAAGTTGCAACACTTGCATAATTGGTCATTATTTTATTTCAGGAACACAAAATAATATCTGTGTTTTTCGAAATTTTGTGAACTCTTGTATAATTGGAAAAGTCTTGTTGATTACTGAGAATACGAGATATTTGTAAACATGGCATTGAAAAATTGGTCAATCCCTACACTTGTTTAATATAAAAATAGTTTATTTTTCATTCAGCTGTTTCCGCACAAAGAAATAAATACATAATTAATAATTTGCTTTCAGTTGCCTTTGAAGCCCTTCTTTTTTTATCCTATCCACGATAGAGATACCATTATCTTTGGTCAGGCCAAGGCAGTCTACAGAGTTTTGAAGCCGTCGGGGAAACGAGACGAAGACAAGCCTGTAAGTGTCAGAATTGAAAATGCTGATGCAAAATCTACTTCTTCAAGGTTCAAACGGCTCATTTATCCACATATCATCCAGTAGGATAAAATTGGCTTCTTTCATATCAATTTTGTATTTTCTAAAAGAAGGAAAGTACAAAGATGTTTAGATATCCAATAATGGTCAAATCATCAAAATAAGAGAAACCCAGTTTTGTTTTTCACTTGTTCTATTTAAAGAAATTGTTGCCCATCGTTGGATCTGTGTTTGGATAAATGGGATGAAAAATGAGCCACGTTCTTTCAATTACTTATTAAGGTTTCATTAACAACACTACAAAAATCACAATCTTTGAATCGTAGGAGAGCATGGATGTATCAATGGTACCTGGAACCGTACGAAAAGCAAATAAACGTTTATTCCGAAGACCAGCCATTCCTATTGATCATGGAAAAAGAAAGGACACGATCTTCGATAGCGAATCCGAATCGGCTAAGGAGACTGACGAAGCTTGTCCCAATATCGAACCAATTGATATGGACGAGCTAGAAACCCAGCGTGTAATCGATCTAGAGTATGTGGGTTCTGCAAGCACGAAGAAGCCACGATTGGAAACAGCATCGCCTTCGGTCGTCGACACCGAGCTCTACGACGCCGAGACTCTGGCTTCGTTAGCCAATGAGAAGAAGGCTGCCGAGTCACCGGTACGAATTGTCGACGACAGCAACAAAAGTGGTTCAAAAAAGAAATTGCCGTTGCGTGTACCTAACGTCATTATAGCTGAGTCGGATGATGAATCCTCGACCGATGATGAAATAGGAAATGTCGCACCACGAAACGTTGCCGATGACTTGAGTGATGGCAGCGTTACAGACGCTGAGGATACATTCGCGAACTTGAGAACGAATTCGGAACGAAAGAACGAACGACGAGCGCCATCGAGACAAACGCCGCAAGCAACGTCAAAAAAACAACCGGAGTGCTCTGCAAAGACAATACACGATGCAGCCACTCAACGACAAGTCGACCCGGGACAATCTACGTCCTCCCGATATTATGATCGTACTAATGCGAATGAGGTAGACATTGATCTGTTGCCCACTCAGATCCTCGATGTGGCGACTTCCACTCCGAGGAAAGGACGACAGATCGAGCGAACGGATGACCTTGATACTGCAGAAACACAAATTATGGATGACGGTCCGGTCCATGCGGCAGATCCGAGTCCGAGATCTTTATTACATAGAAGTATTGGCAAACGCAAGATTAATACGAATACTCGGGATATTTGCAACGAACCGACGCAGGTGCTAAGTGATGTTCCTGCCTACGAAGCAGATTCGAGCTCGAAGGTATCAGAGTTCAACGGTTCTGAGGCACGGAAGTTTGATACAACCGACGAGGATCTTTTCAATGCACCAACGCAAAGAATCTCAATAGATAATGCAGATTCGAGCTTAAAAATCTCACCCCAGAAAGAGTCCAAAAATCGTAAAGTTGAAATGACTGACCAGGACATTTTCGACGCTCCAACGCAAACTTTCGAAATCCCAAGGAGTAATAATCCTGGTGGGAAACTCTCTCGACCAACAAGTTCCAAAAAGCGTAAACTCGAAGTTGAAAATCCGGATATTTTTGATGCGCCGACGCAGCCGTTCGAGCTTCCAGTCGGTAGAGCTAACACAAGCTGTAAAACCTCACCACTTAAAGACTCTGAGAAATGTAAGCTCGAAACGAGTCATGACAACATTTCCGATGCTCCAACGCAGGTGTTCGATATCTCAGACCATCAAACAAAAACAAAATCAAAAGTCTTACACCTTAAGGATTCTGCAAAACGTGCTGACGAAGCAAACGATCAAAATGTAGCAAACGCAGCGAAACAGGACACTAATGAAGTATCCGTCGATACAAGACAGTCAAGCTCGAAAGTCTCAAGTGTGCAAAGGAAAGAGAAACATGGTAATAACCCGATAAATCTCGATGATTCAATCGGAAGGAATCTTAATAATATTTTCGGCGGTGAGGCAAACCTTGAGGATGATCCGATGGACGAACAGACGCCGTTACTGACACAAAATCTCGTTGATATTCTGAAACCAACGCAGAACTTTCGAGATTCGACGACTCGCAATGTAAGAAAGTCGCCACGATCCGTACAAGATGACATCCCGCTTGATAAGAGCGTCGACAATGTACAAGAATCTCCAAGGCAAAGAAGAAGCAGAGGAAGTCCGGGTTCGGTTGAAGCTGTGAATTTCGTTGGTGCCCAAGCTGTAAAAAGCCATAAAGTCTCAGCTGTTCCATCAATGACCAACAAAAGTAATACAGATGATAAAACAGAAGCAGCTGATGAATCAGGTGAGTTAGAGTTGTAAAGACAATGAAACATACAGAATGGGGTGACAAGGCCAATGACATTCAACGTTCTCAAATACTTTCATTAAAATTCACGTTTGTCGACGAAGCAATGTGCAAAAAGAATATTTGACCTACATGCCTCTTCTTCTATTTTTCCTTTTTGTGTTCTGGAGTTCAGAACCCAAAAAGTGAAGTAGATTATATTTTTTTAAGGTATTTGCTTTATATCGTATTCCAGTACAACCGTGGCAATACCGCGATACCAAGCAATTAAAAAATATTCGTTGACAATGTTTCATATAAATTATACATTTTTTTAATTTGCCTTTCAACTTCAAGCGTCTTAATAAACTTAAAGTAGCAACTACCAACTATTCTCAAAATTTTATCATTCTGTTTTGTTTTCGGTTGAGAATATTCACTGGACAATTTCCAGGACTATTTCTTAAATTCATTGGCGCACTCGCATTGTTTATGGTTTTCCATTATCGATAATAACAAGTAAAAAACGATTAATATGAATATAAATAAACCTCATTTACACTAAGCACGAGGACATGCATCAGCATCCGGCAATAACGAAGAAGACGATGTACTATTTGGCCTCCCGGAAGTCAAACTGTATGGAACACTATCGAATCCTGGAAGCCCAACCCCTTCGCCTAGCTCGTCTCACATTGATTTACTTCCACCTAATTCGAGAACATCCGATGACACCGAGGAACAGGAAAAAAACGTTACGAGAAGAACGAAGAGAGTTGCTGGTCGACCGAGAAAAACGAGAACGTTGATTGTCGATAAAGTCGAAGAGCTCGAATCCAACGAGTCCGATTCGCCGATTCAACCGGTAAAATCTTATACTCGGAAGAAAACTCGTAATCGCATAATCGACGAAGAACACGATTCGGACGATCCGTTCGATTACAATGATCTGAAGACGATCGCTGATAAATTATTGGCTTCCGGCGGTACAAAAGATACGACAGTCGAAAACCGTACAAAAAATGTCGCCAAGCAACCGTCTCGCGTTGGGAAAAATGTCGAGACAAACAACAATCCTACCATTTCACGACGTACCCGCAACTTATCCAAAACCTCCACATCCTTTATTGTTCCAGATAACGCTAGCGATATTTCCAAGGATTGCGACGAAGCGATTAATACCGTGCGGAAAACAGTCGACAAAAAAGCAAGCACCGTCGAAAAGGATGAAAATGCGATTAAGAAGAAACCATATGTGACGGTAAAATTAACGAGATTGAACGACAACGATTCATCGACGAGTCGCGATTCGACAAAGGCAACGAGATCAAAACAGCTTACTTCGGTGTCTCTGATTAATTTGAGCCCATCTCCACCACCAGTTTCACGATCGAGAACTCGTAGAACCGTTGATCCAACTTTCGCATCACGAAAATGGTTGGATGAGGAACATCCACAAATTTTATTCACCGGAATAAAGGAAGCTGACGATTATGAAAAAATCGTTACGAAATTGGGTAAGTACCAGAATTTTCATTCGTTGAACAATGGAATATTAGTGACGATTTTGTCCAAAAAGAATTAGTTTTGATAATCTTTGATATTGATTATTGCCCGTTATAATTCTTGATTTTTATAATTCCACAGGTGGTTCGGTAGTGTCGGATTCGTCAAAGGCCACCATTCTCATAAGTGACAAGATACGGCGTACTTTTAAATTTATGTGCTCAATAGCACAGGGTATAAAAGTCGTGTCGATCGATTGGTTAATCGAGAGCAATAAAATTGGTCGTTTTCTCGATTGCGACGATTTCATACTCAAAGATCCGGCGGCAGAGGCAAAGTATAAGTTTGAACTTCCGAAAAGTTTAGAAATCGCCAAATCAAAAAGACTACTCGATGGTTACACCATAGTCGTCACACCGAAAGTGAATCAGCCGGCGATTCACGAACTCAAAGGTGTGTACGCTTTACGTACGATAATTCATCGTCTCGATACAATTATATATCTTACACAAAACTCAGTTTTTCATATTACTTTCAAGAGTCGAAGGATTTATTTTGCATGGATAAATAGTGTTATTGCATTACGACGAATAATTTGTAGCTGTATATCAAAATCATCCTGGGCATATAAGTCTATGACTTTCAAACTTACCAATGCCATGCACAGAAACTTGTTTGTGTGCCTTAATTATTCTTTGCCATACATGTATTTTGAAAGAGCTATGGAAAATTTGAACTTATTATTTTATAAAAATACTTTGAACTTTGTAAAATAGTCAGTCGAATTCAAAGGTGTGTACGCTTTACGTACGATAATTCATCGTCTCGATACAATTATATATCTTACACAAAACTCAGTTTTTTATATTACTTTCAAGAGTTGAAGGATCTATTTTGCATGGATAAATAGTGTTATTGCATTACAACGAATAATTTGTATCTGTATATCAAAATCATCCTGGGCATATAAGTCTATGACTTTCATACGTACCAATGCCATGCATAGAAACTTGTTCGTGCACCCTAATTATTCTATGCCATATATGTGTTTTGAATCTGTCGTCCTTAACCCTTTGAGCTCTAAGAATGCATATATGTATCAGCCTATGCGTCTGCGAACCACATAAGCACTAACGTTAAGGCGTGAGACACTTGAAGAACAATAAGGCGATAGCATACAGATACAAAAAATATTTTGGAAAAACGTATACATAGTCTAGAGCTATGAAAAATTTTACCTTACTAATTTTATAAAAATACGTTGAACTTTGTAAAAATGTTCTATTTCTTAATGCATGTAATGTCTATAGATATTTATTAATGAACGCTGTTTATACCCGCAGATATGATCGAAGCTGCAGGTGGACGTCTTTTTGTTCGCTCTCCCCGTCGCTGGAGTCCACAATCAGTTATAATAAGCAAACCGGACGATCTCGCAGCAGCCAAGGTTCTTCTATCGAAAGCCCCAAAATCTTTCAAAATAACCGTTCAATCAATTGAATTTATTTTAACCGGAATTCTTCGACAAGAAGTCAATCTCGTCGAACACAAATTAATTTAATGCTTACGCATTCCATTTATACAAATTGTTTCCAGTAATTCCATAATGCCACGAGGCGATTATTCCCTATGTTATGTGTTTGTTTTCCAGTTCAACGTTCCGTTTGTTATTGTCACAGAAATGCATGTAAACTTTTTTAGTTTCATAATAAAATAGAAAAAAGAAAAATCATCGCCAGATTACATTTTCTCAGGCCGATAAACCGAGTGAAGAAGCGCGAGAAGAGTGGTACGTGATCCTTTCTTTGTCGCTGTAAACATGGCCGCGTCATCGCCTCATTCATTGACGCCATCTCGCACAAATATTATGATAAAATCGACGCGGACAACACAAGCGACGAATAATTAAAATGGTCGACCCAGAAGGAATCGGAAGAGATTCATTTAAAGAACAGACATTTTTGCATTGTTGTTATACTTAATCATTCTTTATTCGTTCGTTTCTCCATTGTTTACAGAAACGCTATAATTAAATATTTTTTTATTCAACGCATGAGTTTCAGGGACACATTCTCAAAACTTATATGTATATACGCATAGGAATATAAACGTTTCCTTACGAGACGAACACAAAATTGCCCTAGTGGCATTTTTTCATATTTATTTTCATGAGAATCCCTACGAATACACGTGTTATCTTGTTAGCTGAAGGTGAACAAGAGTTTCTTACTTACAATTAAAGTAGCTTTATATATTCACACAAACACACGAGCTTCTCGTATCGACGAATGCAGTGACTAATACTCGTTGCATAAGTCCAAGTGGAAAAGAAAATTTATGTATTTTCGAAATAAATGTTTATTGCTAGAGGGAACGCGATAAAACTTCGAGGTGACGAACGCACGCAACCGGATGGTGAATCACCTGAAAACAAAACACAGATAAAAAGTTAGAGAAAGAAAATGGTAAACAGTAGAGCGGCTACAACGCAATTTTTGATAAACTGTGACCTTGAAGGAGTTCGAGGCCCAAATCGATTAAAACGAAGCACATAGAGAGACCGTGGAGTAGGAAGTGTGGAGGGAGGGGGGAGTAGTATTGAAAACAAAGACATGTTAAACTTGCCTTGGATTAAAACTAGATTAAGCCTTGGCCTTGTCTACGTGACGCTTGTTGTGCTCGGAGTTCATGAGTTTTGTTACGATCTTTCTGGAATGTCCGCTCGGATCATTGTGATTCGTGTGCTCCGTGGATTCCCGTTTACTTCTCTGTTTTCCACCGTGGCCAGTGAATATGTGTTTGTCGTAGTCGTAATTGAAATGCTCGTATTCATCGAAATGTTGCTCGGACATGGCTTCGTAGGTTTTTACAATAATAGTTTTTCGACTACTTAGAGAATGAATAAAAAACACACTTCGAGTCTTTCTTTTTTTAAACGAAATTAGCTCGTTGTATTTATTTTTTGTTTGTGTAACGAATGTTACGCGTCTGCCGATGCTTACTGCTTCGTATTCGATTATGTACTGCGTCGTACGATCGTTCAGCTCTCTTTATAGAAACGGCGCGTCGTTGCTCGTCGTATAGAGAGAGGGGCTCGAATGTGTCGAGCATGCGCAATGATGTCAACTCCAGGAGTTTGTAGTCTCCTTTTCCAAGGCAGCAACAGCTCACGACGCTTCGCGAGTATACAGTTTTATCTTATTATACACAAAACGCGGGTACAGTCACGTTCAATAATACGTTTTCACCTTGTTACCGCTTCGAATAAATTTTCATCGATCGAACATACTCGCAAGTATCGACGATACGAAAAAGATACAAATTGTATTTGAGAAAAATGGCCGTCGAAAAAACTTTAGCAAAATGTGTGCAACATTTCCAAGAACAATGCACCGACGAGTGACATGTATAAGTGAATCGCTTCTGGCGTTGAAACTTTGTTTACAAATTACACCGGGACTTACAAGATTTTCGCCTCGAACGGACAAACATAACGAAAACAAATTGCATTCTGTTAAATTGCCCAGAAAAATGTTGTAACATTTTGCAAACTATATTTTGCCTATACTAAATTTCACACTGTCAGAAAACGGTTTGTATATTCCAATTCTAAATTAAATCGATATTTGATTACCACGATTGCGCAAAGAGAATACATGATCATCCGGCTCGATCGACGCTATAATTTTCCAAATAAATCTTGCTACTTATGACGAAATTATTTTTCACAGCACAGGAAAAATAACAGTCAGAAAAATAAGTGTCTAGCGTTCTGTAAAATAATCAGAGGTAGGTATCTCCATACAAGATTTCATAATAGTGTGTCACAGTATTTGTATAACAACGTATACTAAAGATTGACATCGTTTTTTCAGCTGGCTTCTATCGAATATCACGCATCGCCCTATATTTGGATCGAAAAACAGATACGAAGAATTTTCATACACACCAATTTTGAAGCCACATCCGTCTGTCAACCGTATACCTCGATAAGAAAACATTAAAATCTAAGGATATAATGTATCTTTTCTCACATAAACATTAATTTTTTGATTCACTCGAATTATAAGATTTTCTCTTGAGATTGGCTTATTGTCTCATATCGCTTGTTGCATTGTGTGCTTGCTTTTTCCTCAGAGCGTCGAATATATTTTTACAACTGTGTTGTTAAGAGGATAACAGCGATACGAGAGTTCGTTTTTCTTCTTTTCGCGATAATGTTGTATATAAAAAATCCCCTTGGTCAATGACAATCGTTCTGAACACAGCCAACCTCCATGCGTTATATATATATATATATTCGTTCCCGAATATTTTCGAACGTTCTAGACACGCTGGCTATGGCTGTACGCACGCTTTCAACATTGTCCGTGATCTTCTTGTCTACACACGATGTGTAAATTACTACCAACGCGATACTCACGTGCATGTATTTTGATTCGAGCCTTATAATGGCAATATTTCTCGTTTCTTTCCAGAACTCCTCCAGCCAAAGTCTGTCATTCGATAAAACGGATCGCGCCTTTCGCTGACCGTTTACATCGAGATTTTCATGTTTCATTTCCCCACGGTTAATACATACAGCAACCGTCGCGTTTGAATGTGGAGGGGATGGACGCGATGGTATGCGCAGCGTGGGGTAGCTGTTACACGCCAGATGGCAGTACCTCCCGGCGTGCCGGTATCTTTTCATGTAACCTTAAATTTCCATTTTCATTGTTTTTGTTTACTGTTGGTGTTTGATAACCTTCAATTTTTGTATGTGATTTTATTTCGCACTTCTTTCCAAACGTGTATTTCCGATGGCTTTGAGATTTAATTTTAATCGACGAATTATATATTTGAAACGACAATGTCAATGACTCGAATCGAAACTTCGAGAACATATATTGAATAACACGTTTTGAGGAGATCGAGTATCGGCGTAGAAACAGTAACGCATAAGAGGTGACATTTTTCTGCTCGATTACAGCAAAGCCACGAAGAAAAAAACGAAAACATTCTTCTTTATTTGCTTCTTTAACACGATATCGGAGACTTGAATATGAAAATTCAAGCAAATGTCGCTTTTACGAACAGCTATGGTACGAATAATGATTTAAACGTATCAAATTTATTTTATAGGCCCCAGCAACAAAATACGTTATATTTTAGAACAGGAAGGATCGAGAAAGGATCAAGATCAGACTGGATATCGTCGTACCGTTAGTCGATATTCATTGCTACTATAGATATATATAAATGCTGAGATAGACAAGGAGAGGGGAAGTAGGCTGGAACGAGAACAAGTCGATTGAAGCAAGGAGAACGTATCGAGTTTGTCTCGTTCAAAGACGACAAATCTTCGCATGCAGCAGAAAGGTGAGTCTCTGCAGTTTTTATCGTGGAAACCAATTAGCGGTTGGACGATATAATTAGAAAATTGAAAAATAAAAAATGTATTTATATATTACAAAAGTCTACTTGGACTAATTCCCCCATAATTGTTGAATATTTTTCAAGGCCCAAACTTCATCTACAAAAACAAGAGGCAAAGCTGCTGGTAGAAAAAATAACCTTGCTGACTGTCGGAGACAATTCGCATCGTCGTCAGTAAGTTGTTTTTTTTCCGTTCGTTTACCTCGTTTGTACAGCTTGGTGATTGACCAACAGGCCGTTTGGTGGCAGCACCAATCTGCACACCGTTGAGGCGCTCAAATTTGAATAGTCGAGATGCAACAAACCCGAATTTATTATCGAATTGCTAGTTACCAATGGATATTTTTAGTACTTTGAAATGAAGATGGAAGGTTTTTATTGCAACATTCATTTTGTAAGGAAGGAAGTTAACTAGGAGCGATTCTTCCAAGGAAACAACCACGTATGTATATTTGTATATTAAATGTGTTATATTAAATGTGGAAAATAAGTCAATCAATACCGAATACATCTCCGTGTTTTCTGTAATCCGCATTCGCATATATCGTACCATTTATTTGAACAATTGCGCAGATGATACTTCCACGGTCTCGATAGCGAAAGGTTTTGTGCCCAAGGTTTTCCAAGCCCTCGATGACCTGCTTCATTACGCCATATTCATACGATATTTCCATAGGGAAAATCTGATGGTGAATTCTGGCGGCGTCCATTGCTTCCTTTATCGTATTGTTCATCCATAAGTGTCTCGCTATCACCTGCAAATGAACGTACACTTAATCGCCGTTCTCATTCTTTTATCAGAGATGTTATTTGGAAATTTGTTGTTCTATACGAACGTATGAGACGGATGTAGTAATTTTTGTTCCACCGGCTCCACCGATGATCATTCTAACATCTCCATCTTCTTGCACTATTATAGATGGTACCTTGGAAGAGTACGATCGTTTCCCAGGCTCGATTTTATTATTCTTGCCAGCAGGAAGACCATAATAATTTTCAGCTGACGTGATGCCAAAATCATCCATCGCACTGTTCATCAGAATTCCTGTTCTTTCACTGACAATGCCACTACCGAAACTGCAAACATGGCATTAATTTATTTTCTTTCGTTGGACTTGGTTATCACCAAAATTGCTTTCAGGACGTTAAATTTCCATTCTATGGGAATTTTCCCTTCCCTTCCCTTTCTATGGGAATTCCCATTCTATGGGAATTTAATGGAAACAAACTTTAAGTCGCAATGCTGATTGAAATATCATACAACGCAAATTCATTGCTGCCAGCTAGCAATTAGTATCAATTACAAATTACAAAGAAAATGTTCTCGCAACTGAGAATTGGGTCGAACAAGTTTGATTTTACGTTTCCTTTTGAGTAGTGACTAATAATCATAATTTGTTACTGTCTATAATAACTTCCTAGGAAAAGCAGTGATTTTGTAATATGCACTTTTTTCCACACTTCAGGAAATACAAATAATAACTTCCTTCTCAACAAACATTGGTTTTGTAACGTAAATGAAACGCTTGTGACTTCTGTACAAAATTGAGGGGAAATTAATGGCAATTACTGGCTAGTAGTCAAGATTGTAAACATATGCTCACTAAAGATTTATACTGCTCGTGACGGACACTGCATCGCCATTTGGTGCCAATACCGCTATATGAGCTGTTCCATGATCTTCCGGACCGAGATTCGTAGCTCCATAATGTTTGGGTTCGTTCCACGTTCGATCTTCTCTTATCTCATCTTTGATAAAACGAGCATACTGTTTGGACACTAATTTCTCCATTATCTGTTTGCAGGTATCATTCGTAACATGAACATTGGTATATCTAATGTTGCCACTATACTACTTCAACTGTCGCACATTCTCCTTCATTACCTCGGACAGATCAACAAAATCTCCATCGCCTAACTGCGTTCTCATCGCGTAAGCGTACTTCCATGTCTCGATCATTCGATGATACGTCATTATCGTATTATTGACGTTTGCCAAACTTTCCGAATCGAAATGAAAATTGTCAAAAACGTTGAGGATAAACGCTAGAAGAGGACCGCTACTGGGCAATCCCGTTGTAATTAATCTCAATCCATTAGAGAGATTTGTCTCTATTGGGTTTGACCATACCGGCCTGTTAATCATAAAAAAATCACAAAGTTAATATATCGCCAATAACGAGTGAGAAAGATTGCTCAGCAAGAGCGTAAGATTACGTTGGTCCAAGCCTCCTCAAAACTTCAAAACAAAAAGAAGAAAGGTCGAGAAAGAGTGAAAACATGAGCTTCGACCACGTAGTTGATCGAGACAAGGAAAGGATGCGCTACTCGCCTATAATCCTTGAGATCCTTCATCCTCAAGATGCTCCCTCGTTTCTTCAAGTCATCGACCAGCATCTCACCCAAGGTGCCATTGTAAAGTATCGAAGCCCCATAATCAGCAATCAATTGCATCGTCGCACAGAGCTTTCTTGGCCTAATAACCGTACCCGGTTTCTGAAACTGCTTCGTTGCCGGATCGACGATAAACAGTTCCCTGCGAACACAAACGAATCAGTTCATGCAAATATGTAGCTACGGACTTCTCTTATCTGGCTTCAATTCGACGTGCTCGATAAGTACCTTAGTATCGGATCGTTGTAAATATTCGGTGGATAAATCATCAACGCATCGTATTGTGCTTTTGTCATATTGTAACCGTTATTGCACAGCTCGATACTAGGCTGAAATAATTCGGCCCATTTCAATTTTCCAAATCTCTGATGAACCTCCCAGTAACCAGCTATTTCCCCAGGCACTCCGATTGAGAGACTACCTGCGAGGAATCATAGATTATACTTTATCCAATTCGTTTAGTTTAAGGAATTAATTCAATAATTATTCGATCATAATTCATTAAATATTAAACATAATTTAGATTACCAATTTTTGTTATGTACTCGTGCAACACACATGTGAGATGTGTTTAAATTTACCAATTTTCGAAGCCGTTAGTGATTTGTTCTTGTACATATTAGGCGAAGATTCGAGGGGTGCGACTTCACGAGCATTTAATGAATAAGCTCTTCCGGTTGATCTCTCGTACAATGACATTACAAAACCTCCCCCGATGCCCATGCTCTGCATGTTGATAAGACCGTTGCATATCATAGTAGCGAGAACAGCATCGACTGCCGAACCATTTTTTTCAAGCATTGACCTGTTTGAGGTTTCTCAAGTTGAGTAAATTCTTATAGAATCAATCTGTTTAGTTTAGAGATTTGCATCAAACATTGATCGCAGTTCAATAATTTCTTTTCGTGTTATCTTTCATCAACTGGAAATGGACCCTAGTTGTTTGATGATACATGCTATTTGTACCAGTCGAACGATAAGAATCGATAAAACTTTTCTGTTTTCTCAATAAATTTAATTTTTATAGGAATGTTTGAGGCTCGATCTTGATGAAGGATGTTGATAATCGTTTCACGACGTACTTTCCAATTTGAGCACAAGAAGATCCATCGGCGCAAACCGCACCACGTTTGAACCTCCTGAGTTTGCTCCAAGAAGGTGGCTGTAGCACCTCTGGATTAGGTGGCACCAAAACCTGAGACTCGTCATCGTTTCTCAAGGAAAAACGATACGCGCGCCAGTTCGGTTCTGCTCTGTTGACGAGCGAGCCAAATATTATAACCGCGAGAATTCCTGCGATCAACAGAGTTCCCAGTATCAGTCGCCTCCTCCCGAAATATCTTAATCTGAAAAACCCCACTTTTTGTCCTCAATATTATCACGAATGGTCGAGAAAATATAAAGCAGGCTGATTTGCGAAGTCACAAAGAATCTTAGCTCAGTCGTGAATAATCGGTTTAACGCTATCGTGCCACGTGCTTGAAATCGTGCCAAACAAAGAAAACATAATTCATGGGCTTTTTTGTTTATAAAATGAGATTGACTGTAACCGAGCAACCGTATTTGTATTAGATTTGTATGTATAAGTTCTTTTTTACAAACTATAGTACGAATGCTTTGTTGTTTTGTTTTGTATACATTTAAAGCCAGGGCTGCACGCTTAGCAGACCTCAACAAGCTGTAACAAATTCAAACGTGTACATAGAGTGTTTGGCTTAGTTTGTGTAGGTTTGTAAGCGTCTATAACCGATCCGCAAGTATCGCTTTTTGTCACAAACCAAAGGGACTTTGTCGCAAACGCTTGCAACGCGTTCACAAGTTTGTTCGCAATTGTACGTTTGTAGAGATTTTGAATTTACTGCAAGTAGCGCGTGGTTCCTGCATAAGGGATAACAGAGAATGAACAGCTTAGTTGCATTAATTAATGATAATAATAATGATCATGGGATTATTCTTTCTTATTTTTAGAATATTTGTATTGCCGAGCGCTGAGATAGATATTTTGATGTTGTTTTGTTTTATGCTAGTATTGACATTTCTTTTTATCAATTCGTTATCTCATTGCAGGTCGTGAGATCCGTTGACTTCCAAGGTTACCGGCAACCATATACATCTGATAAGGAACGAGAGTTATCAATTCCGTTGAGATCAAGCGCTCAATTTATATATCGACGGTTAAGGGTGAGTGAATTTATCAACTCTGAACCTACCCCATCTATCTTACTAATATCGTTTCTAGCAAAGAACGTTGAAGGCGTTCCATGGCAACATGTTCGAGTAATTTATACAAATTGATGCGTGCAGTCGTGTTTGCCGAAGTAAATCCAACTATGTCGTTGGAGCGTTTGTCATAAGAGTGTTTACCAATGTCTTTCGATGATAACACTAAAATATATCAATTCTAGCCCGTTTTTTTAAACCGAAGGTTGTGTAATTGAACGTGTTTAGATGGTCGATGATTTTTCATGAGTTTTTCTGTTATGTTTTTTAAACATGAATGGAACTTGTGTTTTTTTTTAAACATGAATGGAACTTATGTTTTTTGTAAACATGAATGGAACTTATGTTTTTCGTAAAACATAAGTCCCATTTTTCAGTCAGTTTCATAAGTCCCATTTTTCAAGAGAAAAAACTGAATGAAACTCATGTTTTCATTAAAACTGAATTTCTAAGAACTCAATGGAACTTATTCAGTTCTTAGAATTGCAGTTTTAACAAAAACATAAATTCCATTCAGTTTTTTCTCATGAAAAATCGTGGCTTGTCAAGCTTTCTCAAAAAATATAAATTATCTATTAATAATAGTCGATCTTTATACATTCTTCTTTTAAAAACATTGAAGAAACATATTTTCTTTTTAAATGTCATTTATGATTCAAATAATTCTTGAACTTGCAGAATACTCAATGATTTTTTAATTCCAGAATGCTAAGTACTCTAAGCCTGATTTATATTCTTCTTCTGGAATCCAAAGGCAGGACTTACTGGAGCTGTTTGTCGTTGCTTTCGGTTCCGGTCAGACGAACCAATTTCGCACTTTTCGAACCTGTGCGAACGAGCAACGCACTACTTTCCACCTCACGGTTGGAGTCGCGACGCCTTTTTCCCACCAGAGTCGTGGTATCACGTCTTCTGACATTATTCCTTCCATCAGCCAGGATTGGTATCATATAATATTGAAAACAAGAATCCGTACTTGATATCACACGTCCCGACGAGCCTCTATCGTCGGTCGAATTCCATTCAAATCTTTTCGTCTTATCATACTTCCACTATCGCGTACAATTTTAATAGGGAAATTCTGTTATCTAGATTTAATGCTCTTCCGACCTTTCTCTCGAAACTCTAGAGTCGCGAGACTTGCAGCTTGCAAGTGTAACTTAACCGAGCTTTACCAAACAGCTGATCCGACAATATTGATCCGAACATGCGCAATTCATCCAGCGATAAACTTGCCACGGTTATAGTTCTTTCAAAAGTCGTACCAATAGGAAGTTGTTAACAATTAAAATAATTAAATAGTTTTCAAAATATGAAATAATTTTCAGTATATTTTATTCTTTCCAGCTGTAAACTGCGGGGAATAGTTTTATTAGGTAACTGCGGTTATTCTGATAACATAAATTTATACGTCACATTGATATCAAATTTGATATAATTGACAATCACATGTTTAAGTAAAATTGAAAAATCATTTTTCTTCGCTACAGTTGGGAGACTTTTGCTTTATTCTCGCGCATGAAATTACTCGGTGTAGGAATTGGCGTTATGTATAATAGCTTGCAAATTCTATATCGGACGATTGAATCGTTCAAAGCGTTAATGACAGACTTAATGGTCTATTAAGGTAGACCTATCGTTGGGTGGGGAATTAAAATTTTATTTCCGTTTCTTCTCACATTGGAAGTGAACCAAGCATTAAAGTTCATTAAGAAAAGTTGTTGCAAATCGACTAAAGAACAACATACTCAAAATTCAAATTGATCCTACGTACAGTTTATTCGTTATATAAAAAAAAA